>JBBPOD010001043.1:0-11966 GCA_038091255.1 Tylopilus intermedius | reverse complement strand
ATGGGCTGGGAGAGGAGTGGTGGTATGACGGGTTCCTTGCCCTTGGGCGTGGGACGAGAACGCTTCGCTTGTCGACGACCCTGGCGGACGTCGTCTTCGACTTGTTCGCGGTGCTCCTCGTCTGCACGCTTTCGAGCGTGGGGACCGACATACCGAGAGTTGAGGAGGGGATCGACGTTGTGGTCCTCGGCCTCCTCTTCGGCCATGGCCTGACGCAAATTATTGACAAAGGCTGCCCGAGTCCGGGTGGAGAGGAGGGAGCGGGGGAAAGCGCTGGATGGGGGGAATGGATGGCCGGGCGTGTTGGGCTCCGAGCGGGTCTCGAGTTCGTGTATTCGTTGGAGGATGAGGCTGATAGGACATGAGACATGGTAGACCGAGAGAGGGTTCTACGTACTCTCGCTCTTCTCTGAGCCTGACATTGCGCTCGCCGGAGAATCTGAGCTCGGCCTGTGTCTCCTGGTATTTCTGGTGACGTGTCGTGAGGCGAGGCGATGGGGTTAATGACGTGGACGTACTTCCTCGAGCTCAAAGTAGCGCCGTTTGAGTTTCCTGTACTTTTCAAGGACGTCTTGTGTGTCCTTGTTGGGTGGTAGTTGGGTTGGAGGGAGGGGAGGAGGCGGGGCCATGTCCTGAGGGGGGCCCATTGTGGTGGACGTGTGAGAAGATGATGCCCTCGTAGCGCTCGAGCTCAAACACGACTACACAGCCCGTCCTGCTACAACTCGGCTAGTACTACTTCGGACGACGACGTACGGCCTCGCGGAGTCGCTGTACGATATCCCCGTCCCCGCTCACGCTGGTTCGATATAGCCTGGTGGTACATCCGTGCTGTATCCAAGTCGCTACCACCCAAACCGCGACGCCATCTGCCAGTGACACCCCGTCGTTGCATCATTTTTTCACATTCCAAAAACGCCCGATCCTGGCTCGCAATTTCTATTTATGGTAACCTTCCACAGGTTTGTAAAACACTCGTCCTCGAGCTCGTCAGAACGTCGCCGCGACAATATCTGACGAGTCTAGACACAGGACGCGTCGAAGCGAACCTCGCTCTTATTTTCAAGGATAGGCACATGACATATGGGAAGCAGTGCACCCAGGTACCTGGAACACGTGGAACGGCTGGCGCCATATTCCATGCGCCCCTTGCCCAGGACTGGTATCTCCCAAACTCGTCGCAAGGATGACCATGTTTTATTCCCACATACACAGGACGAACGTGCAAACAGCCCAGTAATCGACGCACGATTCAAAGAGGTGCCGCGCACTGCTAGTATGTCAACCGGTGTCAGCATCCGAGTTCTGACGCAAATATATCCCTCCTAGCAGCGTTACCGTCAATTCACATGGCAGTAGGCTCTAACCTGTCTCCGCCCGGCGGCAGCCACCACTCAGTGGCAAACCCCATGTTCATCCTTCAAACTCACGCCACCATGTTGTTAGCGATACCCCATCCACGCAACCCAGCTTACGGAACACCACGCATCCCCCGGCGCGTTCGCAGGATCAGGTTCACCATCGCATGGACAACCCCCTTGTGCAAAATGAAAACACCGACGATTTTCAAACCCAGGTCCCGCACGACGGTAATCTGGGCTCACACACCCCATCCCTGCAGGGTCACCCTATGATCGCTACTTTCCGAGTCGGAGGATCGCGGGAGGATGAATGGAATTACCCGAGGGGAGTCAGATGGACAACCGCGGCACATTGATCAGCGCCGAGGGTACACTACATATGCTCACACGCCCACATTTCGCGCGACGGGTTGCAAATCGCAGGACGCGTTGGAGCAGAGAGGGTGTGCGTATCCGAATGATGTCGACCCCGCTGTAGCCCGTCGATGACATTGTTTGTCGCGTCGGGTTACTCGACAGCCACCATAGCGCTCCTTCTTGCGCGGCTCATCTTCATCCCACCTGTGCGTCCCCAGGCACATTGTTATGCCAGTGGCAGACTCGCGTCCACGCCACAACGGCCAAGCCAAAGTACCCTCTCGGTTGTCATCGCTCTGACGAGAATCAGCCAACGGGAAAAATAGAATTTGCGATGATAATCCCATCGATCTTGCGTTTCCCCACTCACTTTGCGAAAGCTTATCTGTCCACTCCGCGGCTTCTTCAGAGATACGCTTGTCACACCGGCCCCTGTTGGCGGGGAGGTCCCGATTGGAGAACGTGCCAATGGGCCAAAAATACAGTTAAAAATAAAACGACCATCCAGGGTCGTTTCTGCCGTGTGCGCACCTTCGCGATCTGTTCCTCACCCCATCTACTTCAAAAAGAAAAAGTCCGTACCGGCCTCGGATCGATATGACGATCACTCGCGTTCCACTCGGATATCCCCGTCCGACATGCTGCAACACAACACACGTGGGTTTTTGTAAGCACGTTGTCGACGTTGACAGATTGGCTACGCGTGTGTGTGTGCTCGGCCTTGCCCGGGGAACCTGAGTATTATGGACGAGTCACCCCTCTTAAAGCGCCGCACCCTCTCCGTCGACGCGCGGGTTCAAAGGGGAAGCTGAGAACTACCCCAAAATGACGTTGCTGTGGAGGGGGGGAGACCCCCAATCGAATAAAGGGTCGACATACAATACCCTCGGACCGAATCGACGCGTTCTCCAAGGGGCTGACGGACCCCATCAAGAACCGCCCGTCAGAAAAAATTTTCATCGCACGATCAGAAAATCAGAACGCGACATCACCGTTCGCGCCTCTTGCCGAGATCTCTCTTATGCCCGAGGCGTGTTAATGTAATCTTGGATGAGTACGTGACGAAAAGTACTTGTCCTTGGTCACGGTCGTGATTGATGGCCATTTTGTGCGTACATGACATACGTACTTGTCGGCATTGTGCGGCCGTGACAAGGCGCGATCATAGTAGGTCCATGGGGTGTGGTTCTAGTGACCACCATACAGTTTTCATCGACGCATTAATGCTTCCATCGAGTTCCAATCTCGACTTTGTCCATATTTATTTATTTATTTCCGCTCTGTTTTTCTTCATTCCCTCATCCCCCACTCCAACCCACAGATTACAGTGATCATGACATGCAGACATGTTACGACGTCAGATTGGCACATACGAGCCAACGGCTCCGCACGACGAATGAACTGGAATACGCCGGTAGCGTGGGAACGTTGGCAAGGTGTGCCTGGCATCCCTGGGAATCAAACAAAGTTCGACTCGGACCATCGGGCTACGTCACCGCCCTTGCCATAAGCTGCACGTTGCCGCCGCAGCTTCGCAAGGTGCTCGCTTGATGTAGGCGTCTCCTTTCGTGCGGGGTACAACACAAGGACGTACTTTTTATTACAGTACAGTATGTATCTCTTTTTTTATCCCATTCGATCGATGTACAGTAGTACTATACAGCCGGATAGCCAAGCAGAGAGACAGCAACTCCAACGGACGCAGCAAAACAGTTGACTACAACGGCCAACACAAATTCCAGAAGGGGTAATATTCATACGACGATCAGCCAAAAAAGATCAGAAAGAGAAGAAAATATTACCATCCGTCACAACTCGCGACGGAGAATGACCAAGATCCCGTCAGAGTGACCCGAGAAAATGG
Organism: Tylopilus intermedius; assembly: GCA_038091255.1. NCBI lineage: Eukaryota > Fungi > Basidiomycota > Agaricomycetes > Boletales > Boletaceae > Tylopilus > Tylopilus intermedius. Next base: position 8,384 of record JBBPOD010001043.1, on the reverse strand, counting down.
CATCCACCAAAATCTCTTGGTTGGGGCTGGATGCGCTGCTGGAGGGAACGGGGGCTCTCGAGCGCATGGGCGACGACTGCGCCGTTGGAGCTGGTGATCGGCCGCGACTCCTCAATGCCGTCAGATCACGGCGGCGACTCGGAACAGGTACCTCAGGTATCCTGTCGGTCCTGGGTAGCAAAAAAAAGAAGAGGTTCATTCGTTAAAAAGAACGGAAAAGAAGACGGACGACCCTACCTGGAATCTCTGCCCTTCGGAAGGAGCAAGAATTTCCCATATCCAAATCCACCGTCGCTCGGTTGGCCACGTTCGTTGACGCCCCAGGCCTTGATCACGTCAATCCAGCTGCGGACGACCTTGTCACTCCGAGGCGCAACGAAGTCGAAGAAACTCCGCCCCATCACGGTCATAGTGGACAAAAGATGCTCATTGGAACAATATTGAACAGGGCAGTGTATCGAGAACCGATCGAGTATGAGTGCCGAACGTGATGACTGTGATGGGAGAGGTTTGTAGCTGAACACTGCGGGTGGTTTGGATTGGTTGCCGCTCAAAGTATGACCATCGATCATGTCCGTGAGACCTGGGATGAGCGTCAGCGGACTGGGAGGCATGGGGGACGGATCACCCCATCGCTGTTTCGATGGTAAGGACTGGGATGAACGGGGGAAGATCCGACGGAGAACCTACGCGAAATTCGAAGTCCGTTGCAGTGGGCGTTACGACGACGACTTCTTGCGCTGTTGAGGCGTTTTGAAACGCCTTAGGACCCGGTACTGCGAGGGAGACGCTCCCAACGATCACGGTATGAACCACAGTACGTGACTAGTAAGGCAGGATGAACAAGCCGTGAGGCACGAGCGATGCGAGCAACTGACGACTGCGCAAAGAAGATAACCCTTGAAAGGATCCTTGTGTTTGAGACGAAGATATGCGATGACTGCGGCCTTGTCTTGCCGAATGGTGTCGCTATAAGCCGATAAGATGGAGGACGAGCATGGACACCTCGCACGCACTAGTGGAGCCGTCTGACAGCGGGGAATTCCTCGGGGTGCACGAGATCGAGGGCAGGACGTCCGATGACATCGCGAGGTTCGTAACCTACAAGACATGCGTGTTACGTTCCAAAAATGCATACGGGCATGGGCACAAGACGGACCCAAAAGCTCGGTAATAGACTCGGTTACAAAGAGCCAGCGAACCTGAGTCCGGATGAGCTGTTGCGTGGACGGCAGAATGAACGACGCACGTCTTCTGAAAAGTCAACAATGGCTACTTCTCGAGCGCATCAGCGGAGAAATGCGTTTTGGTAGAGGAACGTACTGCAAGAGACGCGAGGGGTGGTGCTGATGGGATCCATTCAGGGAGTGGAACAAGGCACGATCAGTGCAAGGGATGATTGTTGTGGGGGAACCTGGAGGGAAATGATACTAGTAGAGCGAAAGGAGGGATGACTTTTTATTGGCATGTCCAGGTTCTGAGCACGAATCAAGGCTCGGAGCCCGAAGTACGAACACGACATCATGACTGTGGGTTTCGCGAGAATGCGATGAGTTGAGAAGAGGGTTGGAGAAGCAGATCAGATGCTGGCAGGGACGTACCTAGAAAGTTGATGGGCGCACCGTGACGCCACGATCAGGGCTGGCGACTTGAAGCATTGCCTGTGCAACGAGGTCAGCGGTGAGAACGGGTTCATTTTAAGGTGTACCGTAGATTCGCGAGATCTTCGCGTCCACGTCTCAATCTCTACATACCTCGTTTTAGTCACGATCTCCAAACATGTGGTCAAACGCACCAGAGATCGCTCCAGGGGACCTCGTCATCCTATGGCAGGTCAGACAATCCCGAAAACGTCCCCGCACCTTTCGCTGACCGCTGACCAGACCAGAGAACTCGTGCAACCCCTCTTGATCACACCCGGAAAGGACTTTAACAGCCGCTTCGGACACTACAAGCACGACGACCTCATTGGTATCCCCTACGGCTCCAAGGTCGGGTCGCGCAACGGAAAGGGCTTCATCCATGTCCTCCGCCCAACACCCGAGCTCTGGACGATGGCGCTGCCCCACCGCACCCAAATTCTCTATCTTGCCGACATCGCCTTCATCACGTCCTGGCTCGACATTCGACGCGGAAGCCGCGTCATTGAAGCAGGTCTGACCTTCCCCCGTTATCGTTCCACCACGTCCCGCTCGGCGATGACGAGATTCGCATACGCCAAGTCTATATCCCAATCTTTTTTTCTCGGCTCCCGTCTTCCATTTCCCCTGGCCTCGGACTTGTCCTTCATTTAACACCACGGTCGAACCATATTGCTCATCATCGTTTCCATTTGCCGCAGGTACCGGCTCTGGTTCGTTTTCGCACTCCGTCGCCAGAACCATCGGCACCTCCGGCCATCTCTATTCCTACGAGTTCCATGAAGCGCGTGCAGACAAGGCGAGGCGAGCCTCCCTTCTTCCCCCACTCCGGTACTAGTCTTAACTCACGCGTGACGTGCATCTCCAGAGAAGAATTCATTCGTCATGGGATGTCGGACATCGTCACGCTGACGCATCGAAACGTTTGCAAGGACGGCTTTACGGTAGAGAACCTCGTCAATTCAGGTGCGTTTTTTCCCTTGTTTTGCGTTTCCACCCAATGTCGTCATACTCTCACTCTCCTGCTCCGCTCACACGTTGGCCCCCTCTCGTTCTCGTCTAGTTTTTCTTGACCTCCCCGCACCCTGGGAGGCTATCGAGCACGCGAAAAAAGCATTGCGGGTACGTCGCATCATGTGCACTTTCGCCACACACCAGACGATCTCGTGACGCCTCTTCGTGGCGAGAAACAAGATCATGGTCACACGCGATCCTGACGCGCTTCTCGTGCCTTTTGTTCTCTAGAAAGATTGTCCGACACGGATATGCTGTTTCAGCCCGTGTATGGAACAGGTGCTGCGCACCGTCAGCGCGCTCAACGAGGCTGGTTTCACGGGTAGGCTCGCCTCTGCTCTTCATCACCATCATGCCTACCCACGTACCCTCTTTGCCTGCTGTCGTTCATCAGACATCACTATGTACGAAACCCTCATACGCCCACATGAAGTCCAACAGATCCCGCCACCTCGTCCGCTCAGCCAGGTTGTCGACAAGCTCAAACGTATGGAACGCAACCGGGAGGAAAAACGCCAGCGCCAGATCGCCAACGCTGGGAAGCGCAAGCGGGATGAAATGGATACGGTCGGACCCACCGCCGCGGGGACGGGGACCGAAGAGCAGCAGCCGGAATCAGGGACGGAAGGCGGTGCGGAAAAGAGGGTAAGAGTGAGTGCCGCCCATGCGTCGATCGCGCCCATAATCAACTCTGCCGAGAGCATGAGCGAGGGGTCCAAGCGCGAGATCGTAATCCCCGCATTGCTCGAAGACGCTGCGGCGAGCACTATCGCGGGGCCAAGTCAGGTGCAGGGCCCTGCCAAGCTCAACCTCTCAAAAGTGTCCCCAGACGTGCGGGGGCACACGTCTTACCTGACCTTTGCACGTCTGGTCCCCCTTCCTCTCCCACCCGGTACACCAGGAGAAGACGCTCTCGTATCCCCAGACGCTTCCTAGCACTCGGGTACTCCCCAAGAAATGGGGTGTTTCACATCTAGGTGTAGTGGTATTACGATATCATATACAAAACTGTACAGAAATGAAACAATATATGAAAGAACAGCGAATGGAACTGGCTAGTCCGCGACAGTGCGTCTGTGCGCCTCTTCCATTGCACGTTCTTCGCGAAGTTTCGCTGTGCTCTTTTGGGGTCGCGGCCGAAGTACACGGCCCGATCCAGGATTGGAATTGGGCATCGACCCATCATTATCATGCGTTGTGGGGATAGGGACAGGGGCGGACGTGGACGACGCCACGCGCAGTCGACGCTTGGGAGGCGTGCCGAATGCTTCTTCCTCGCCATCAATATCAGATGTACCCCCGCTGTCATCCCGTCTTCGCGTCCGCTTCTTTGATGTCCATGCCGTCCTTGTCCCCGGTCGTATCTTTGTGGCGCGACGCCCACCTCGCCTTCCTGGCGGCCCCTGTTCTAAAACATCTTCTTCTCGTTCTTGCACGCCGGACATCGCAAGGTCATTTTCTTCTGGTGGTGGTGGTGGCACTACCTCTTCCTGTTGGTGTGCATACGACTCTGCGAGTTCACGCATCGTCTTGGGCACGCCCGTACGAGGCCGAGGCTCGAGATCCACCACTTCTGTTTCCATTTCTTCTTCCATTTCGGTGTCGTCGTCTCCGGTTGGGACTGGCAAGGGTTCTCGAGAAATTGATGGTACCGCGGGATTCATGTCCCCGTTTGTGCGGGGATGAGTACGGGGAACAACATGATCATCATCCCCATTCAAGTGTGCTGTGGACGCAGTTGCCACCAAAGTGATATCGAGCTTGTGGAGGTCGCGTGGGAGATGGAAAGGTTCGACAACATCATCTGCAGTAGTGAGATATCCCCCAGGTTGCTGCTGTAGCGAGGGCGGAATTAAAAAAATCAATAACTCAGCCGACGATTTAACCGTCCGATGGACCCACCTCGCTTTCGTCGGTGTCGAGCCAATGCTCTCGTCGTTGCGTTGGCTGTTGTGGTTGTTCTAGAGGGGCTTTGCGCTCGTCCGCCCCACCTGACGCGTACTGGTTCTGAAGTCGTTCACGGATACGAAGACCGTGCACGAGTCGTATCCACCGCTTACACGCCCGCTCTAACCGCTTTGCACGGGCCCTCTCTTCTGCATCTTGCTCCGCTTCTAGGCACGCCTAGATCCGCCAGAAAGGTCACACCAGTCATAAACAGGAGTAAAAACGGTAATAACGGGTAGGCACGCGAAAATTGTCAAATGGTGTCATGCGAACCCGACAGTGACACATACCTCCACGATCACGTTTTCGTTCTCGGCGGCGACGACGACGCCTTGGATGACCGGAATTGCTCTTCGTTTTCTAAATTCAAATCCGGTCTAAATCAATAAATGGGAAAATGAGGTCAGGCCTGTGCGCGTGTCCGATCAGAATGGTAGCACATACCACCGCCTCTGCATAATCGAACCCAAGTTTCTTGGCTATTTTCGCAGCTCCCTTATCTATCAGCCCACGACCGGTTGACCCTCAACTTCGGCAGATAGGTAAAGAAGCGACTGGGGTACACGTACATGGGATATGTGCCGCGCCTACCGGTAACATAGAAGGCACGTACAGGTCGATGTTGCCGAAACCATTCTTTGGGATTGTCCCCTGGTAGAGCGGTAGGCGTTTCGTCAACCAGCGAATAAACAGAGAAATTGAGCAAAATGCTTGGACGTACATCTTTGATTGGCTCAGGTATGAACACCTCCGTTTGGGAGAGTGCGTACAACCCTTGCATCACCTCATCACCGTCGGTGTGACCCTCTGCTTTGCCTCGTTCAAGTGCAAGTTCCACCTCCCTTTGTCGACTGATGGTCATCGCACGTTGCTTGACCATTTTCAACGGCTGACAGCCTTGACGTATCACACGTCCCTGTCGCATCCAATTCTCTGCAGTCTTCAGGGAAATCACAGACGAACGTGGATATACAGCCTCCCCTCTGAATTTGCCAAGCTCCGTGGGAGGATCAACCACTTGGTCACGCCTCAGGTGGCGAGCCAATGCGTACCTAAAAACGTGGCACAATAAGGATAAGTTGATTATGCCCAAAAGACCCTCAAGAAAAAGAAATAACGGAAATGCACGCACAGCGGATGGTTCTTGAAGCCCGCGATCGTGGTTGGCATGCCTTCAGTCAGTTGATGCGTGTATAGTTCGTCATCCTCGAGGTCGTCCCTTTGCTGTAAACGAGAAGACGTGATTCATCTCCGTTTCACCCACGGAGCTCGGGCTATACGCACCAGGCGATAGGGTCTCGTGATGGTTTGCACAACTCTTGCCCACCATTCTTTGCGCCCACCCGCAGGGCCAACACCGATAGCCTGTACTTTGGACACCTTGGCTGCGTATTCACGGGCATACCGTGCTGTGATATCGCGACCAAAACCATCCTCTTCCAGACCGATGACATACAGCATACGGTTATCTAGCCTGATGGGGATTTTATTCGCTCCCGTATTGCGGGTATGACTTGGATCGAAAAGGTGGCGTTTGTTGACAATACCGCGGATGGGATCCACGGGCAACCAACGCGAGTCCGCGCGTGAAAATACCTCCGTCCAAAAGACGGGTGGTGTGGTCGTCGGATCCGGTGATTCTAAAGATTATTGACATAATTGCTTAGTCAGAACGCGAAGCAGCAACGCATTCAACGTACTCAATGGTCTGGCCCCTAAGGCAGGCGATCCAGTTCGGCTAGTGGTTTGGCTTTTCTGTTTGCGAAGTTTAATGATTGGGTTTACTACCTCCTTCCCTTTTCCTGTAAATGAAAGTGTGAGTACACGCTGACGGCAAAGAAGGCTCGTAGTTCGATCTAGAGTACCTTTGTAGTTGGAAGGCGGTACGGCGATGTCCGCCTCACTCTGATCACCTGTTTCCAGGTCTTCCTGATCACCGGCGGATCTCTGTGGCAATTTACCCTTGGCATTGGGAGTGTCTGTGCGTGGAGCTGCTTTCCCAACTTTCGACTTCCACGGAACGCTTTGCAAGCTGACAACAAGCCTCGCGGGAATATCGAGGGCACGACAGAGGGCAGTAAAGAGTTGTGCGCTGGTGTCTCTGGACCCACACTGCATCAACACATGTTTCATAAGGGATTCGACACTCCGGATGCGTTCATACCCGCTGTCGTCGGACCCCGACCCGTCGGATTCGCCGGCAAGAGAAATTTCGTCTTCGACTTCCTCAAAAGTCCTGCTCTGGATGTGTCCGGTGGACGTGACAGAGAAGAATGATTCACACCACCAGGTCACAAGACGGTCGACTGCTGCTTCGAAAAGGCAGCCTCGCTTGTTCTGATCTGGTACACGGGATTTGTGTATCATTGCGAATCCGTTCTGGAGCGCGAGCGGGACGATGGAGAGCAATCGAGCCTGGTGTCACGATGGGTCAGCAGCAGAAAGGAGGCGAAATAGGAGGCTCACATGAAGCAAAGAGTTATTGATCCACTTGTTTCGTATGAGAGCATTGGCAAGGAGGGCCACAGTATGGATCTTGTGACTGGTCGTCCGAAGCACACGTTGCGCGTGCAAGGCGGCGGCGGCCTTTTTCCTGTCTACGTTCACGCCGGATCATACGGGACAAAGAATAGAGGGTGCCTACTTAATGTCATCCTTCTTAGGCCGTGCGTGGAGCGTAATTTCAATGTTTTGCTGTGGAGCCGGTGGAGAGAGCTCGAGCTCAAGAGAGGTGTCGAGCCGCTCTTGCTGTTCTGGAATGTGAACTTCCTCCCAATCAAGTTCATCGTCGCTGCCGTCTCCGGCGACAGAGACGGTCATGATGGCGTTGGTCGTCGTCGACAAAGAGGACTCATTAATGACGGCGCGCGAGTCACGGTCCCGCGCCAGTCACGTTAGTCACACATCACGTGAAATGTGACATGAGTCACGTCTATGAGCACATGTTCAACTCGCGTCCAGTTGATGCTAGTCCATAACTCAAGCCAGGGATGCCGATGACACCTTGACCGGGAAGGCTTGGGTTTTTGTGGTGAGAACGCTCCAAACCGACATGTATGGCTACCTGGTTGATCACTGGGCAACTTGAAGTCGTTTACATTTACATCCCATGAACTCGAACCTTCAAGTTAGTCCTTCAACGACCCGATCCACGGTCTGGGTGTCAATCCTCTCTCGAAAGTGCTGTCAAAATAATGTTGTCTTCGCGACACGCTGCAGTCCCGAAGTCTCCACATTCTCCGCTTTTTTTAAACGAAAGGAAGCTTGTCTAAACGTCATCGAGGCAGCCTTCGTCTTCGTAGGACCCTAACTAACGGAGAGAGGTTGAGAGGTTTCTTAGCTCGCGCAGTCTCAACCACCTGCTAAACGATGCTGGCGTTGTTGGTATCCATGGCAGGTCCGTTCCAGTGACAAACACTGCTGCTAAGAGCAATCAATGTAACCACTTTTGGGATCCAACTTGGATGGTGCTGGCCGCTGATCGTTGTAATGTCGTTACTTATAATGATAGTACTGTTTAATAGACACAGTGGATGCATAAAGTGCTTTGAATTCTCCAGTTGTCGACAAGATCGAGATCTAGTAATCTTATCTTATCTTATCTCGTAGCGCTGCATCGCCGCGTGCGAGTTTTTAGCCAGTGATTCATATCATCCAAGTTCCGCCTCCCACCCATTCCATCCTACAATCACTATGTCGGCTCAATTCAACAACTTTCTCAAGACACAACCACACCCACAACGCCTTTCTCCGAGAGAGTTTGATGTCCGTTTCGCGCCCATA
>JBBPOD010001042.1:0-11973 GCA_038091255.1 Tylopilus intermedius | reverse complement strand
TGGAAAGTCGTGTATCGAGGGAGTGTGTCGACCACCTGGGCTGACGTACATGCTCTCGAAGAAACCATGCCTCTCTGGTTGCTCGAATACGTCCTCTTCAACAAGGCTATTGTTCCACCTCCGAGTAAAATCAGCTTTGTCCTACTACCTTGGCCAAACCCAGATCCCGGTGGCGAGCAACTCCCCGAGCTCTTGAATGTGTATGTTGCGCGACGCGTCGTCTGTGCTGCATGCTTACCACTCGCTGTCTTCTAGTGCTCAATCGAAGTTGACCGCAAGCAAATTTCTTCGAGTACGGAAACTGACGCATCATGTACGTAGCCACATTCTGTGAGTTGATTTGAACTCATCGATTTCCAGGTGCAGGAAAAATTAGAAAAGTTGTCCAGTACAGCTCCCAACCCCGACCCCACGTCCCCCTCCTCCACAGACCCGCCCCCGCCCAATTCTCCGAGCGCCAAGAGCTTCCGGGCGCGGGCAGAGGAGACCTATGAGGTTATTTGCAACGATACGGTACTCTCGCTCGACATGACGCTTGCTACAGTGCGACAATATTTCTGGAGACAAACTTCTGAGCTGACCATGTACTATCGCTTGAGGAGCCATCCGCCGACATTGGCGGGCACTGTCGATAGTCTGACTTGATGCGATACCTCGTGTTTAGATTTCATACTGTAACCAATGTTATCTCGCCATTCAACGGTAACTTATCATATTTGATAATTTGGTGCATGGCTTCCTGCTGTCAGTGTGTCGCCGGCCGGAATTTTTCGTCGCTTAGGAATGGGGAAAGCTCCAAGTTACCAAACATAAGATCGGGCAGCTGCCACGTTGAAATTGAAAAGAGGTGTCACGTCGTTATCCCCGGTAGGACCACTGTAGGACCCGACCCCAAAGCGATCCGATGGGTCCCTGTCAGGCGATATATTCCGTCTGTCGCCTAGCCTTTCCCGTTTGTCCAACGCTTGACGGTGGTCTAGGCCAGGTACAGGAGTGTCAGCTGCTCGAAACTGGAACCGAAGGCCTGAAACCTTACCAAAGTCTCGTTAATGTGTTCCCCTTCTGCTAGAAACTTCACAAATCGTCTTGAAGCGGGCATGCCCCAAAATACCACGCGGCGACGCGAATGAATGAAACTAGGTTGCTTTATTCATGTTTGACAACGACTGAGCTATCACGGAATGGATATCTATGCACCGGTCCTGACACGTCTCGATACACTGATGAAGGAAAGGTGAGGGGTTAACATGGACGACGAATGGAGCAAGCCTGACCTTGAGAGCAGCGTCCGCGGTGATTCGACCCGACTGCCAGACATGCGTGATCGAAGAGAGCGCTGGCATGCATGCGACCACTACGACGCCATCCGACGTCATCGATTCCTCTTCGGTGGGGTCGAGTCGGATGTCGTCCCCCCGCACCGCCTGGAGCTACTCAGTGTCATGTGTGCTGACGATGTGATGGCGTCCTCACCGCAGAACACGACGCGACGAGTCCAAACATCTCGATGCCTGCATTGGCGAGGGCAGTAGTGGCTGCTATGGCGCCCGATGCCACGCATCCTTCGATGCCGTCATTTTCGATGACCGTGATGAATATGTCTATGGTGGACTTGGGGAACAGATCCAAGCAAATGGATGACGCGATGGATTGATGGATCGCAACAGCGAGCGATCTGTCCTCGGCGTCCTTGGATACAAATGTGCGTTGGTCTGACGGAAGACGACGGAAGACGGCGGAAGACTCACGTGAAGTGGTGATCGGCGACGGGTGCACGAAAAGGGCGCGAATTTGACCTCGATGTTGAGTCTGCCCTTTTCGTTGTACGTGGTGGACTTGGACTGTCGTGGGCCGTAGCTGTCGAGTCGCGTGTTAGACCTGCGGTGTGATGGCAGGCCAGACTCACACAGCACACGCTAGCTTGGTCTTTTCGGTCTCGATGTACGCCGAGCCATTCGCTTGACTGATCAACCCAGGCTGCAGGACTGTTCAAAGCAAGGATCAGCTTAGAGGGATGATGCCTATGTACACGTCCTACAGATTGGGCGTATGTCTGTGGATTTTCGACCGCATCGCGGATGCCAGACTGTGTCACGCTCCCGACCGGGTTGAAATACGGGCGGGACGCTTTCTTCGGGACCGTTGACGCGCCTTCTGTCGAACGGGTTTTGAGTCATGCCAACAGTGAGTGGATTACGTAAGAGCACGGATCGTCATGGTTGTTTCCTTCTCGCTGTCTAACAAGAACACCAAGCCACTCGGTGCTGCACCTCCGCTCACAAAACCAGCCGCGTTTGCATCGCTGGACTATGAAGAGACGCGAGATGTCGTTCCAATCGCATCGAGCAGCAAAGATGTTCAATCAAACAAATCGCTCTTGGCGGGTAGCTTAGCGTCGTCGATGTCAACACAGAAGCGCATGGAGAAGGAAATGAAAGTCGACTCTACGGTCTTCCAGTATGACGAAGTGTGGGACAGGATGCAGGAAGCGAAGCAGAGACAAAAGGAGGCCAAAGAAGCAGACGCAACGCAACGCAAAGTACGTGTAATCGCTTTTTACCTTGTGCGAGCGTTCTCATGCAGCATGTCAGCCCAAATACATAGGGGGTCTCTTGACCTCGGCTGCTACTCGCAAATTAGATCGTCTCAGAGCCGAAGAGAAGATGATTCAACGTGAACGAGAACTAGAAGGAGACCAGTTCGCCGACAAGGAGGCCTTCGTCACTCAAGCATACAAGGATCAGATGGCCGAAGTTCGAAAGGCAGAGGAAGAGGAAAAACAGAGGGAAGGTTTGTCTCAACTCTCTTGACCCTCGAACATTGTAACGATTGCGTCCCTTAGAGGCTCAGAAGAAGAAACAGAAAGGAGTAACGACAGGGATGGCACATTTCTACCGCCAACTACTAGAAGAATCCGAACAAAAGCATGAAGAAACGGTCGCGGCCGTAACGGAACCCAAACGTATCATCGGGCCCCAAGGACCTTCGCTGACCATCACCAAACCCCCAGACTTCACATCAATGTCCGACGTAGAGCTAGCTCGACTTGCACGCGAGCAAGGAAAGACCGTCGAATTAAACGACGACAACCAAATCGTCGACAAACGCGATTTGTTGTCTGCTGGGTTGAACCTCGCGGCTCCTAACACTCGTCGTGTTGGTTTGCAACTGATGGCCAAGAAATCGGATGACAAGACTGAACCTCAAACTCATCGTGCCGCTGGGACTGCAGCAAGTCGTAAAGAGATTACCGCAAGAAGAACGGCCGAGATTCATCGACAGATGGAGGAGGAACGCGAACGGCAACAGGAACAAAAAGAGAGAGACGAGGAAGAAAGCAGGCTGAGGATTGTTGCCAAAAGGAACACCGAAGTAGATGTACAAGATGCGAAAGCCCGATACCTGGAGCGTAAACGTCGGAAACTGGAGGACGGGGCGGCCGCGACTGCTGATGTTGAGGATGTATCGTGATGTACGATTTGGTTGCATCATCCTTCCATCTGTTGAGAATGCATTGCTCGAACTCAGCGCCTTCGTATCAACAAGGCTGATTAAGACGCTCCTCCCCCATCGAAAGTACTAGCCGCTCAAATTCTCGGAGCACGGCCACCGCGGACGGACGCTTGTTTGGGTTACGATTAAGCATTGGTCTTGTAAGGTGCATTAATTCAGGAATGTAGAGATTGGCGATCTGCTGCAACACTCAGCGGCTGCAAAATATAAAACTCAATATGATCATACCTTGCATGCTCTGAGTATGAGAATGGCTAGGGCCCACACATCGATCATATAAGCATTGCATGCTTGGTCGCATTCGAGCTCGGGCGGGACTTCAGTCCCTTTTGGCCAGTTTGAGCAAGTTGCAAGCTCATCGACCCCCCAAGTAAGTTCGTAGTCGATACACGCACACCTCCCACGGTAATCGGTGAGGAAATTGTACAGGGATATATCCAGGTGCACCAAGCGATTCCGGTGCATAAAAACGATGTGCTACGACATGAGCGACGTAGAGGCGCGAGTTTGGGAAGCACGGTTACCTCTATGCATTGATGAATGACCGATAGAAAGTCTCGTAGCGTAGAAGGTATCTCGGGCAATAAATGGGAGGACCATTCTTCCATTACGATAAAACAAGTACCATCGGCGGGTACGTCGATTATGTCGAGGACGGCTGCAGTTTGTACGTTATAACGAGGTTATCAAACGCAAAGAAACAACCCACGTATACAGTGATTCATGGGATCGTGCCGCAAGTGCGGGGAGGACATGAGTCGGACATTTTGGACTTCTCTACTCAGTCGATTGACGGCCTTGACCATCAACTTGATGCCGGTCATGCAACAGGTCGCTCGGAAGAGGTTTTCTGGCTAGTCGGCATTAGTAGAGGGTGAGATGGGGAAGGGTCAAGCCAAACCAGGCCGGGATCCTTGCAGAGAGCGCTGTCGTCGGACATCCCGTGGAGAGAAAGGTACGCAGAGAAGTGAAGGATGGGTGTTCCGGTGTCTGCAGCGTGGCGGCGGTAATATTCTCTGACGTCGCGTACTGTATCAAGTCGATAGCCCTTGGATAGGATGAGATCGCGGTATATGGACCAGTAGGGAGAGATACGGGCGTTGAGTTGGTCGTCGTCGAGGGACGAGTGGGAGGAGGAGGAAACAGACTCTGACTCGAGGGACATGGAGGTGAGCGAGTGCGAGCGTGGTGATCATGGCGGATAAAATATAAGAAAGTAATTGGGAAGAAAAAGCCAAGAGAGGGAGTTGACTTGTGACAAACCTGCCCCGTTAGTTAGTTTGCTCCTCCGATGGAAGAGGGCACCAAAGCTAAAAAGACCATCTTTGTCGGTGGATTTGGCGACGACATGGACGAATCAATCCTCTACGAGTCTTTCTCTCCCTTTGGTGGGCTTTTTTTTCCTCCATCGTTCACGGCGACCTACACCCTCCAACAGGCGATGTCGTCGAAGTACAGATCCCACCGGCCACAACAAACCCGACCTCGGACTCAGGTACGCCAATTTCCTGCCCAAATCACCAACATCCCGACCCCCTCTAGAGCCTAAACACCGCGGCTTTGGGTTCGTCACGTATGCATCCTCCGCAGATGCCCAGGACGCGATTGACAACATGGACCTCAACGAGCTCCGCGGAAAGGTCATCAAAGTAAACATTGCTCGGCCAATCAAGGCCGCTATTCAACAGCCGGGCGCTGGAAACAGAGCGAGTATGTACTTTAATTCTCAGCGTCTGTCGCTGAATAGTTACCATTTACCCCAGTCTGGGAGTCGGAAGAATGGTTGCAGCAGTATGCAAAACCACTCGCTCAAAGTGGAGGTGAACCTTTTCTTATACTTTCCCTCGCTCTATCTGATCTAGCGACCAGGTGTTCAAGGGCGGAGGGGTGCCGCCGATGCAAAAGGACCGGATGATGCTGCCGACGCCGGCGACGACGAGGATGCAATGGACGAGTGACCTCTTTCTCCCGACTCATCCTCCTTTTCGGACACTCCGACTAGGTCACGCACGACACCCTCCTGGCCTGCCAATCCCACCTGCAGCTAAATCCAAACACGTTCATGGGTATGTTGGATGGAATGTAGAATACTGCTATGGCCTGTGCTATACAGATCACCGTCCAGAAACAAAACAAAAAAACAGAAGGCCCCCGAGGCCTTCAAAAGTCTTTTGGATGACTCATGTCTGATTCTTCAAACTGCGCCCGGGCACGCTTGATATCCTCCTGCATGAACAATAGTTCTTCCATTCGGGCAAGCTTTTTAGCGTCGGCCGGCCGCGACAATGCCCGTCGCAGGTCCTCTATAGATAGACGCGTTCTTCGTTGAGGTCCTCCTGCCGTTTGGCACTATCTCACTGCAGTCAAGACATACTCGGTCATCCAGCAGAGAAAGACGCACCACATCAACGATGAACTCGACCAAGATCTCCTCCATCACATTCACCGTGTCGGTCGCTGGATTTCTGTCATCTCCAAAACCATACATGAGGTTTTTGACTGAGTGGTGACACCCTTAGACCGAATAGAAACAGTTTAGCAGTCGTGAACGAACTGACGTTCTTTCGTGAAAAGTCCCTTGAAGTTGGCGTGCTTGCGACCTCGCCCAGCGGCACCGGCTGTCGTGCCCAGCGTGGCGCCCGTCTCGCGCACATATGTAGGGGTGTACGAGGAGAAGGTGGTCGGTCTTGGAGTGGAGGTTGCTGACGGTGCAGCAGTTGCTGTAGGGGTCTGCGCGGCTGATCTTGCCACCTGGGGCGTGGTTGGACTTTGCTGAGGGATATAACTGTACGGGTACGGCCATGCGCCGTATCCGGTCACGCCAGAGGCGTACGCGCTTTGGTAGGCTGCGGCATAACCCTGAGCCTGATACACGCCAGGGGTTCCGGGATGGTAGGCGGCATAAGGGTAGGATGTCCCCGTAGCGTTGTGCTGGTAGTGTGAGTAAGACATGCTAGGCAATCGTTTCCTAATCCTATTACAATAAGATAATACCATCTTCGTCCACCTCGCCCCTCTCAAGTTTTCGTGCACCTTCCATCATCTCTCGCACTTTCTGCCACTCCATGTCAATGATACCACGTTGATCGAGCCATTCCATCACTCTATCCGCATCGTGAAGGTCCCGAGGAGGTTTGATGCCGCCAAAATACGCAACCTTGACAAACTGCTGATTCTCGTCCTGGGCGTTCAAAATTTCCCGTTGCAAGGCTCTGTAGAGCGAATACTGGGCGGCATCACTATCATGCAGGAGCTTCATGCATAATCGGACGAACCTCCCAGTGACTGAACCGATGATATACTCGAGTGCGAGCCGCGCAAAAGCGACCGAGGTGAATCTCCACCTTTACATCTTCTTCATCGCTTTCCCTGTCTTCGTCATCTTCATCGCTTTCATGAGATTCGCCATCCGACACATCCTGTATGTTGCCGGCATCAGCAGATGTCGCAAGGGTGAGATGTACTACGATACCTCGAAATCATACTCATCGTATGGCTGTCCACCGAGTCGACCCGCGCATGTAGATACCCTGCCACCAAGATGGCACGCATCGCAATGAGGTGTCGTAAACTTCATTCTAAAGAGGGTAAAACTTGGATACATTTCAAGGGTCTTCTTAAAGTCTGATGTCCATACGGACGATGCCACGAGTGAATCGCGCAGCCCACTCAATTTGCGGCGTGTTACCTGGAGCGGCACAGAAAGGTATTCCTCCTCTAGTGGCACAATAAATCAACCACTCCGAGCGAGATTCGAACAGTCAGACCTTTGAGAACATGTTCGAGGAATGGGCGTCGCTCAACCAAGGGTCGCACTGCCATGTGTACAAAAAGTTGACAGACTATCTTGAAATGGTGTGTCAGGTCTTGATGAGTACTCAAACTGAATGCGAGAGGAAGTTGCGCCGGAGGAACATCATGTGCATCATCATCGACTATGAAGTCGTTCTCATCCTCTTCATTGCTGCTCGCCTCGTCATCTGAGGCGTCCGACTTTCCGCCGTGATGAGGCTTGGCACCACTGAACGGAGCTGCCTCTGAACTCTCTGATTGCTCAGATTCGGAGGAAGATTGGAGTTCTATCTTGTCACGTTTCTTGCCTTTAAGCACTTTGGAGGATATTGAGTCAAACATCGCAACGCAGTCGAATTCTTTACTCACTCTTGAACTTTTCCAAGTTTTTCTGATAAGTGGTCATCTTGCCTCGAGAACGGAAACGACTCTCGAGCACCTCTAAGTGCGCGCGTCACCGACAACGTAAACGTTCAAAGCTACCAACCAAGCTACTCACGGTGATCTGCGTCGAGTATATCCCCATCGTCTTCTTCAGGAGTGAGAGGTCTTATGCCTTTGATTAGCTTGCGTTTGCGAGGTCGAGAGTTGTCTGAGTCGGAGTCAAGGATTCTCTTCTTCTTGTTCCCCTTTTGATTCCGTGGTACTGTAAGCGTCTCTTCCAGCGAATCGTCGCTGCTTGCGCGCGCAGGAATGGCATGTGCGCCGACGAGACCCTTTGGGCGACGAGGGGACTGGTCTTCATCACTGATCTCAACGACCTCCGGCTCAAAGCGTATTGCGCCGACGTCACTATCCGAACCATTTGCTACTTGGTCGGAATGGCTGGATGAGGACGGGGATAATTTACGCATCCACTTTCGTTTCCAGGGGCCATTGACAGGGCTGGAACCCTCTGGAGACAATCTGGAAGGCGACGATGGGGGTGACGAACCAAGAAAACCGAGTAATGTCTTCTGTTTTAGAGTTCGTTTATGAGACATCCTGATGGTCAACAAGCAACCTTCGTCTTTCCAAAGTCGGCGAGTGGAAGTTTGGCGTCAATTCAACATATGTATCGACTACCTAGTCTCATTCGCTACCGTCACATCAAGCTGCACGCTGTTTAGCTTTTTGTGCTTTTCTAGCCTTTTCCTTCATGATCGTAGACCCAACGAACCAGCCAATGCCTGAGAGTCCGACCACGAGCAAGAACGCCGGCAACCGGATAGCCCATTCGCGAGGGGGGAAATAATCGTGTATGGGATTCGATGCGTCGAAAAACGGCTGTGTAGAATGAGATGTAAAATGGGAGAGTGGACGAACGCGGTGGGGGTACTGACGAGGAGGATGGCCCACGTAGTGTAGTAGACAAACGCCGCCGCCGCGACGAGCAGCATAGAACCACCGAGCGCCTTGTCACTCACGGCCTGCGCTGGCAGCTCACTGAAGACCATTACGACCGAGTTTGAATACACCCACCATCGTTGGAGAGCTTGCGACTCGCGTGCGTGCAAGTTTAGGTCCAAAAGTTGACAGTTGGCTGTAAACCTCGGAGTGAGTTGTCATTTCATCCACCACTTGCATGAATATTAATAGGATTAGGTCTGCCGACAGGAACTCGCTCCTGCCCATCCCTGTACAATCATTCCATCCATGATCTCATACGCATTCGCGTCGCTCGCCCACGTTCGCATCCTCCTGCTCCCGGTCGGTCAGATCCCCAGGGCAACTTTCGATGCATATGCCGCAGAGATACGGACACTCGAGTCCATACGTCTAGGTGACATACCCGGTGATGCCAAAGACGAGCGAGGTGCGCTTAGCCGTCGTATACCACTGACGCATGCCCTCATAACTGTGATTTCAGCCCGTTTCATGCCGAACCCCATGTCAAGCGGCCATCTCCACCTGAGTTTTACCTCGCATCCTAGCTTGCATGCCCACGAACCGTTGACTCTTTTCCGACCTTCGCACTTCAATCTGGGCATCATCGGCATCGCTGCTTGTTCATCTTCGCATCCATCGTCATCCGCTCTGGAACAATTTGACAACACGCTGGCGGACGTATCTGTGGAGGCCTCCACATTCCCGCTTGCTAAGACTTGCTTCGCATTCCAGGATGATGAGGAACCCAATATTGGCCCCGGAGAAAACCCTCCCGGTCTCGCTATAATCCCGAATGCGATGGGCAACAAGAGACTGTACATCGGAACATTACTTGCCGACCTGTGTTCCCAGATCTTGAGTGAATTCGGACGCTTGGTGTGTGACGTCGAACTGGTGTACCATCTCCCTCTCACGATACTAGGTGCATATATTGGAATCTCCAATAGGGAACGAGTACCTGAATGCTACCCTCTTCCCAATTTTACCTGCGGCTGCGGAAATGCCGTTCGCTCTCGACTCCAACTTACCCGTCTTCCAGTCGTCCTTACCCACTCATTCGAATCAATCAGATCTCCTCGTATCGCATCTAGCCTCTCCGTCAAACAATGGATTGACGCGTAACTCATCTGCACCTGGGGTCCTCCAAGTGTCCACTCCTCTATCTCAACGTCATTCAACATTGGGTCCACCGCCAGTTAAAAAGCGTGTCAGCACGGTCGGAACGGCGTCTTCTCACGCAAGGCTTTTTAAAGTATTAGGTGACTTCTTTTTACTGGCGGGGAAGATACAGGATGCCAGGATTTGGTCTGTGGGACCTCATTTGTCCGGGCGTGCAATGAATGACAACCTTGAAGGTACCAGGAAGCAATGAACCTATTCAAGACTGGTATGGACCCCATCTGGCAGGCGTCAGCAATAGAAGGTCTGGCAGTGATCTCCGTTCTGGATTCTTGGGCCGCTGCACAAGGATTGGTGAGTCTTTACTGCCGCTTATGTTTGCCGCACTACACGTCTTTACAGCAGGCATCGATCAGTGATGCAAAGGACCCTTGGATGGAGATCAACGATCAACTCTCACAAGCTATCGCCCTGTATCTCAAGGCCAGTGCTCCGTCGGATACCATGCAAGATTACTCCTTGCTGGCATTTGTCTACACGTCCGCAGTTCTACGACAGACCTCGTTGCTGTTCTGTGTTTGGTCATCTAAAGGATGGGGAGCATTGGCTTTCGCCTCGATGCTGCAACCCGGCGCTACCTCGTATTGGAAGGTTGTTTCTGATAATTCCTGGGCTCACCTCGAACGCCTCAGCGTAATCACCGGTATCACTCGCTCTCAAATTGCTAGCACAGTTTCACAAGCACACGGTCCTTGGCTGTTGCATCTTGATCCTCAAGCACGTCTCGCTATCTTGCAGTCCATGGCAAACATCTACAGCTGCATGGGATATAGGCGTAAGGAGGCGTATGTCCTCCGGGAAGTGATTAGTTGTATCATGGACTTGGTTGTCTGTGGTCGCGACGAAGACTATCAACTTCGAAAGTCGGATGTCGGGAGTGCTGGCTTAGTCGTCCGCACTGCTGGTCTCCAGAATGGGGACGACGGCACTCCTACGGGCAACGGAAGTTTAGCCGTTCGCCCGAACGAGAATCTGGAAGGTAATCAAAGTTTACTCAAAGTTCTGGCGCATGCATGCAGAGCTCTTGGCGTCGATTTGGAGTCCGTCAATGTAGCCTCGCGGACAAATATCGAGGATGACAACGTCGATTCAGATATGATCCCTTTCGAAGCTTCGTCTTTGGCGGAGTCACTGAACCACTCATTCGGATGGCCGGAGCTCCAGGTAGGGGTCATACGCGAAGCCATTGCGGTCGCTGAGGCACTCCCTGGTCAGTGGATATCCTTGCTACCGACTGAGTCTTATAGATACAATAGATCAAATGGCCGTGGCCCGCTTTGCCTTATCTGCTCTCAAGACCATGCATTCGATTCTTGCCACCACCGATCAGTGTCATTTGTACCAAACAGCCTCTAGGGCGCTTACTGTGACACGGCGGCGTGGTGATGCATCGATGATCGAGTACTGGGCTGGACACCCCCTCCAGAGCATCGCTGTACTACCGTATGTGCTTTGTATTAGCGATATCGCCTCTGGCTTATAGACTCTAGCCTCCCTTCGCACCGCATTCCGGCTGAGAAGCCAGTGTCACTATTAGCCGCAAGCAGTTCCACATCCCGCGCCTCGGGCAACGACCTATTTCTATACAATCCCCGAAAGTCCGTCAACACGCCAGTACGTAGGACGAAAGTCTCCTCCAAGCAGCTAAACATGTTCCGCGGCAGGGGAAAACGGTAATCGTTCAGAATGAACTTGCTGAGCTAGTCATCACTCTGCGGAACCCATTTGTGTTCGAGCTCGAACTATATAATGTGTCGTTGATGTAAATATTTTACGCTTATTGTCTTTCTTCCTGGCTAATTACTTTTAGTACCTCGGGTGTTGAAGTTGAATGCAATATCATCCCGTCGATCATCATCCCCGCAAACTCTGTCCTTCCCGTTGCGCTCTCTGCAGTCGCTAAACATCCGGGTGTCTTGATTATCAAAGGCTGCACCGTCCATGCTTTTAATGGTGCCCCCCAAAAAAATTTCCTTCCTATATCCACAGACGCCGAGGAGGAGTACCAGTCACGGAGACAGAGCATGATGTTGTGTGAGAGTGGCCGGACAAAGTACTCAGGGCTCGATTCGCGGTCATGGGACAAGGGCGGGAAACGTCTCACCAACTTCCTATTGCCGT
>JBBPOD010001041.1:0-11981 GCA_038091255.1 Tylopilus intermedius | reverse complement strand
CAAGGTCCACGATTGGAGCCGTCACATTCACATCTGCAGCAATCGCGTTGTTAGCACAAAGGGTCAAACAGATGAACGAGAGCGGAGCCCATGCCAGTGCGAGTCTACGCGCCATTCTGAAGAAGATTGGGAAAGTGGCGACCCACAAAGTCATTATGATGAATTTATACCTGTGCGATCCGGTGCTTCAAAGCGCACCTTGGTTTCCTGACTCCCACGACGGCGGAGAACGCTTCAAATCGGATGATAGGATATACCGTTACTAGTCATACATAGCCCCTACTTACTGGCACTGCCAACTTCAAGTTGAAACGATCACGGTTGACACTGAAACGATTACATAAGGTAAGCGGACCGGAGTCTGTCTTGGTTTCAACGTACTATCTTCCGCTTCAGCCGACTTTCAATGCCAGTGCCACCCCGTTTGTCGAGCTTCTCAGTCACCCATGCGAGAAAGCCTTCTTAGCACCTGATGTGGTTCTGTCACTTGGTACAATGACAACCTTTGGGAACCCGTAGGAAATCCCATTTTTCTCCGCCACTGGCACTGCCCTGCTGGTACTACTCGCCATGGGTGCTTCAGTGACCGCCCAGATGTTCAAAGAGCACTGTCTTCAATTTTATCACTGTTTTCGCTACGCGGATTACACAAGAATCTTTGATACTTTGTCATGGGATCGAAGGACGAAGACATCAAATTCTATAGCAAATGAATCGCTCGCAATCAGGCTCATCGATGATAGCGGCCCCGGGCCCGGACGCGCCTTCATCTTACGGTGGGCTGCTCGGCCTGTCACGGTCTTCCACCGTTCTTTCGTCAATTCACCCGCCAACTCAGTTTTAGGCGCCTCGCAGCTCATCCATCCGGACCCCAAGCGCTGTTTGTAGGGCCCTTCTAGCGGTGTTTACCTTTCTTACCCGAAAGCCGCGCATGCCTTGGCCAAGTTCGTTTCGGATCTGCAAAGCCCTCCGCCCCTCACCCATCATCTCTCTCCTTTCACAATCCCTCCTTTTGCGAAATTACATACCATGTGTCGTACCACCGCATTCACCGTCGCTGCCACGATGAAAATGTGTATTCAGTAACCGCAATGGCAAGTTAAGTTCAGGTTGTGGTATTGAAGTGAAGGAGATCGTCCCGATTCTTGTCGTCACATCAGTCCGCCTCTGCTCAACAATCAACATTTCAACACAAACTTATTCCAAGAAATCAACACTATACAAGAAATCGCCTACAACATGAGATAATACTATAGGACACAATCATCGTTCAGAAGTAAAACGGGCCAATCACTGCGCCGTCATGGGGGTCAAAGTTCTCCACAACCTGCATAGTTGTAGACAGACAGGTAATATCACCGATCAGTTCGACAGAGAAAGACGGACCCGGGCAAAGAAACGTACGCGCATCGCTCCACCAATGACGAATTGGTTGTTATGGGCATGATCTCTGGTGCGCCTGCATCGGTGCGATTGAACATCATCTCCGTCCCGCCTTCGTAGTATTTGTTCCATTGAGGCGTGATGTTATCCGCATCGAATTTGGTGTTGACGTCATAGTATTTGGCAAGGGACATGAAAGACTGCGAGAAGGCAGTAATGAATTGGGCGTTGTCATAAGGTGGCGGACTGCTCGGGCTGAGATGGTGGTATTGGAGACGGTTTGGGCACAAGGAAAACCTGGGAAAGGACTCGGACGGATACGCACCTGTAGAAGAAATATGCAGCGTCCTGGCCATGGTATGCGGGCGGGATTGCAAAAAAACCCTGAGACCGTTGTACCTAGTATAGTTGTCCATCGCACAAAGCTTTGAAAACTGACCTTCCAAGAACGACCGGCGAATGCCTCAACCATGTAGTACGTTGGGCAAATGAAGATGGCTGTGAATGAGAGTTGGACTAAGTGATAGAACTGTTCGTGCCGCTTGAAAAGATAAGCACTTACAATCGCCCATCACGGCAATGGCCTGCTCAAGTGCTGTCCCGAAGTTGCGATAGACATATGCCACCTCTTGCACTTGGGGATATGTCATGTCCGGGAAAAGCTGAGAGACATAATCCGTGATCGTCAGCGTCTCACCTGCCTTGACGAAGATGTATCCCTCGTTTTGATTGTGTACGCCAAGCAGCGCATTCTTTTGGGAACATCAATGAGAGAGACACGGAGTGAAATCGGCCACGTACTCCGTTCACCTGACCCTTCGCAAGAGTGATACTGGGCCGCTCGACAATGAACGTCCCATCAACCACAGGAACGAAGACGAATGTGCCATAAAAAGCGGATGCAGCGAGATTGGAGTTAGCAGTCTGGAGGGTTTCCACTTGTACAGACTGTAGACAGGCGAAGGTGTCGAAGCTCGAATCGCATCTATATTAGAGTTGGTGCACGGCTGAGGTACATATACGCGGTGACGGCCCACCCAGTCATCGCAACAGCTCGATCATACATCGCCTATCTCGATCAGTTCGCAGGAAAACGGGGACAGGAACGCAACACCAACTTGTGGTAACCGATCATTGTAGTTATACTGAGAAGGCAAAAATGTGGAACTGGCCATGGCAGCATTGAAGCGCGGCGGTTGAGTGTTACCTCCGTTGGCGACAACATGTTGTAGGACGGAGCCGGCACCTGCGGACTCCCCCCATATCGTGACATGGTTGTTGTCACCCCCAAACAGCCCGACCTAACAATGCATATTGCCTCGAAACTGTGAATAAGAGAAAAGAGCCTTACATATTCCTGCACCCATTGCAGGGCAAAGGCTTGGTCAACTAGTAATGCGAGACACTATTAGCAGAACATAGGGAAAATGAAATTTCTCTCACGGAGGCCCGCATTCAGAGCACCCTGTCCTTTGACTTCATTCCCAGAGAGGAAACCTAATCCAGGCCAACTGATCAGCAAAACTGTGTTAGCGCCCGAATCAGAGGGATTTACCAAATATACCAAGACGGTATTGAATGACGACCACAATCATGGTGTTCAGGGAATCAGTGACGAGTTCGGCGCCATTGTTAATGGCCGCGCTCCCTTGCACGTAGCTAAACTTGGAGATTAGGTACGCGTATAGGGACCAGCGAATACACCCCAGACCCTCTACCGTGAATCCAGACCAGTACGGGGAGTCCACCCGTAGTGACTGGTTCTGCCGGGATTGTGCCTGGAACGAAGACACTGGTAACAAACCAAAAGATAAGCCCGAGGTTGAGATGAAGCGCCATACTCACTTGAGGAACAAGCAATCCTCAGAAGCAGTCACCACTTGCCGTTTGTTGTATCCGTACGGAGGGACTGGCGCCGTTGTGTTAGCACCTGCCGGGGCCTGATAGCACATGTTGGGGTTCTGCGTCGCGAGTTGCACACCAGACTGGGGCACCGGTGGCTGAGGTGGCTGAAACCTCAGGCTTCCTGAGCGAGAATTTCAAAATGAAGAAAGATACATTTGAGGTCGACGGTGCCCACCACCGGGTGGAGCGGCATAGCGAATGCTCAAGAAATTTGTCATGTTCGTCTGAGCATCGAAGTAACCTTGGTATTGTGCATAACCCAGGTCTACGATTGGTGCAGCCGCATCCAGGGTTGTGGCTGTCAATGCGGTTGCCAAGGCTGCTAAAGAAAACAACGAGGACGAAATGCTGGCAAAAATGCGCGCCATTCTGAGAAAGGTGGTGAAAGCAACGACTCAGTTCCAGCCTGCGAAGGGATTTATACCTGTGTCATGCTGGCATCACGCTCTGATTCTATATCCTCGTCGCTTCCACGTCACAGGAAAGAAGACAGAGAAGTCCTTTGACTTGGATGTCAGTAGTATGTAAGTAGCTCGCCCCGATCAGGCCATGAGGGCTTGGGATCACGGTTGCGTCAGAAAGACATGAATGATGCCGCTTGGAGTGGGCAGGAAACGAGACAGCGGGTAAACGTGATCGTCGATTCGGCCCGGCGAGGGTGACGAAGCTCAACCACATGCGAAGTCAATATTTATATCCTTCAGTGTAAACCGCGCCCGAGGACGAGTGCTCGGCGGCTCCCGAGACATGATGGATGATGGCCGTGGTGACAAAGCGGCAGGTGCCTGTTTCACTTGCCACCGATGTTTCGGCAAAGCATGAATGGAAGCCCTGGCGTGCAGTCCTGGTCGCTCCCACACCTGCACACCGGCGGCAGGGCATTGCGCACGCTGTGGCTATTTTACTCCTTCAGTCTTGCTACCTGATCCTCGACATGTTATTCACTTACCGGCCGCACGAGATCAACGGGGCACTGGCTACCAGTAAGCACTGAGAAACCGCTTTGCGATTAATCGGTTGAGCCCCAAAGTGTAAACTCGGAAGCCCAAGGAGTTGCAAGGCTATACCTGACCAGATCAGAAAGCACGATTGATATAATAACAACCTTTGTGGTTCTGTTGGGAAATCCCCCAAGGAACTGGCCATAGTGCGCTGCACCGTTCAAGAAATTATCATCTTTTACCATTGGGCTTTCGCTATGCGAGTCGACCCACCTAAGAATCTTTGGCACTGCCATGGGATCGAATGACGGGAACATCAAAATTATACAGCAAACAAATTGCTTGCAACCAGGAATATCAATTGGAATACAATCGTCATCAAAACTGGGTGGCTGTTGATCCAAAACGGATCGACCACTGGGCCGTCATAGGTGTCACGGTCCTCCAAAACCTGCAAGGATTAGGCAAGTAAACAATCATTGACAATCAGAACGTCGACAAGGTAAATGGACATACGCGCATCGTTCCGGTATTGTCAGGTCCGTCGTAATGGGTGTGACAATCGGTATGCCAGCCTCGGTCCGATTAAACAACATCTCCGTCCCTCCAGGGTAATATTTATTCCAGTAAGGGGCGATATTACTCGGATCAAATTTGACATTGACGTTGTAGTACTTGGCAAGGGACATAAATGACTGCGAGAAAGCAGTGATGAACTGGGTGTTGTTGTAAGGAGGCGGGTTGCTCGTGCTGATGAGGTATTGGTTAGAAATGTGAGATAGAAAGGAGAGGACGGTACCTGTCGAAGTAATATATGGCATCTTGACCGTGGTACGCGGGTGGGATTGCAAAGAGACCCTAAAAAGTATTCCGTCGGTTGCACTGGCCAGCTACAGGGCCGGAGGACTGACCTTCCACGAACGACCAGCAAACGCCTCAAGCAAGTAGTAGGTTGGGCAAACAAAGATAGCTAAATACGCAATCAAATCCTTGACATTGATTCTATGCCAAAGTTGCTGGACTTACAATCGCCCATCACCGTGATCGCCTGCTCGACTGCCGTACCATAGTTTCGATAGACATTTGCAGCTTCTTGCACTTGAAAAGATGTCATGTCCGGGAAAAGCTGAGAGATATAACCTGTGATTGATAACACCTCGTTTGCATCGACGAAGATGTTCCCCTCGTTGTGGTTAGTCACTGCAAGCAACACTTGCTTTCGAAGGGTCAGCTAGCTGGACATGAAGTGAAGGTGGTGACGTACTCCATTCACCCGACCATTGGCGAGAGTGACGCTCGGACGCTCGATGATGAATGTCCCGTCGATAACGGGAACGAAGACAAATGTGCCGTAGAAAGCAGAAGTGGCGAGCTCGGTGTTTACAGCCTGAAGTGTCTCTGCGTCTAAGGATTGTAGACATGCGAATGTGTCAGGTGTCGATGCACACCTGAACAGAAAGTGTCACTCTGTAGTCGAAAGGTGCGTATCGGGAGAAATGATGGCTGACCCAGTAATCATGGCAGTTTGGTTATATAACAACTAGCATCGATCAGTATACTAACTTCTACCGAGCAAGAACGAAAGCTCAGCACCTACCTGGGGCAATCGATCGTTGTAATGATACTGAGGGGGTAGGTACGTCGAACTGGCCATGGCAGCATTGAAGCGCGGTGGTTGAGTGTTACCTCCGTTGGCGACGACATGTTGTAGGACGGAGCCGGCGCCAGCGGATTCGCCCCATATTGCGACATGGTTTTTGTCACCGCCAAACAGACCGATCTAGTACAGCGTGAGTGGTGATGTGACGGGATCATACAACAGCCCTACGTAATCCTGCACCCATTGAAGTGCGGAGGCTTGGTCAACTAGTAAGATGTCAGCCCAGTCTATCACCCACGATGGACAACCGTTTTGTGCTCACGGAGGCCGGCATTCAAAGCACCTCGAGCTTTCATCTCATTTCCAGATAGAAACCCTGATACACGAATCGCTGTGAGTGGCAAGACAGTGTCTCTACAGATGGGAGCTTACCGAGTGCACCCAGGCGGTATTGGATGACAACGACAACCATAGTGTTTAGGGAGTCAGCGACAAGATCGGTTCCATCGTACATGGCCGCATATCCGTACTGGTAACTAGCCAATCAGATCAGATACGCAAATATGGAGATATGAGTAGCAGTTCATACCCTCCACCATGAATCCAGACCAGCACAGGAAGCTCACCCGCAGTGATTGGTTCGGCAGAGATGGTTCCGGGAACAAAAACACTGATGAAACAATTTTCCTTCCTCGGTCTGAAGCCTAAACAAATCCTGCTACGCACTTGAGGAACAAGCAGTCCTCTGAAGCAACCGGTGTCGCGCTTTGTCGTTTGTTGTATCCATATGGTGAGATTTGTGCCGTCATGCTTGTACCTGAAGGAGCTTGAAAGCACATGTTTGGATTCTGTGTTGCAGCATGTATGCCAGACTGAGGGACCGGCGGCTGGGGTGCTTGAAACCTCAGGTTTCCTGAGCAGGCATTCAACATGGCTAGAGCAATACACAGGGGCGAATTTGCACTATACTCACCAAGCGGTGGAGCAGCATAGCGAATGCTTAAGAAACTGGTCATGTTCGTTTGTGCATCGAAGTAACCTTGGTATTGCGCATAACCGAGATTCACGGTTGGTGCGGTCGTATTCGTGTTCGTGGCCGTCGCGATATTCACCAAGAAAGCTAAACAAAGTAATATCGACGGAGAGCAGGAAAGAACGCGAACCATCATGACGAGGGCTAAGGCGGTCACTCAGCAAGTTTAAAAAGTTACACTGAAATTTGAAGGCGGTGACCGTGCATTTTTCCCGACTCCCACGGCGTTGAGGGAAAGCGCGCGCGATTCCTCTAAAGTTGAGTCAGCACCGGTGACCATCCCGCGAAACGGAGGCTCGGAGGCGAGCTCTAGGGGACGGGGGTCGGAGTTTTGACCGAAGAAGGCGGTACACCGTGACTACCTACGTACATTTGTTTAGCGCTAACCTTAACCCTAGTGTGCGAATCGAAGTCACATCCCGCCCCTTCAAGTTCAACCTAACTTGTTCGACAAGCCAGCTGAGACATTGGCGTAATCTCATATATGTGAATTACCCAGCGTCAGCGTGCCAGCGACGAGTACTGCACCTCGAACACAGACACAGACTCCCGAGCATAGCTTGCGTATCACCATGATAATATCAAAACTTGACCCCGAGGTTGTAACTTCTCAGAAGACATGATCGTTACGAATAATACAATTCGCATGTCACCAGTCATATCTCTTCTTACAAGGGGTACGGCATCCCAACTTTGCCAGGAAAGATTCAAACACTGACTAGCAGGAAACCTCAGGCTGATCTAATCATTGTCTTGGGGGAACTCGTAGTGTTTTCTCAACGCATTACCAACAAATAATCACTGCCTATACCTACACGGCAAGCATAACGCTTAGAACAAATAGGACAGGCATAAATAACCTGGGCATCTGCTGCAAGCCCCATGTAGACCAAAAAAGTGACATCCGCACTGACATCAATATTTCCCAAGTGTGCGCTACGGTGTCGCATACCACCACAACGTGGTCACGCCAACAGGGAATGTGTACGTCGCCTGAACACTCCTAAATCAGCCACGGTCGCCATTTGTCGCCACTTAGAGAGCCCACCTGTTTTCCCCTAAATTCGATGGTAGCCGTGACAGGCTGTGGGTTCCATGTCGTGGTCGAACTGTCGTCCCTATCCACAGTGTGAGTAGTTCAACAACGAGACAGAAGGAGATATACCAATTTAGCACGACAATGCTATATCTGTTCCAGTCCGTCGATGAAACGCGGCGCGTGACATAGGCACCGACCACAAGAGCCCAGTTAAGATTCCCTCCAATGCTCACCCCTATTCGTTGGCCCCATGGTCCCCCATGGTCACGCGGGAGGATGGCCTTGGAAGCCTGAGCCATCGCATAGAATTCCTGGTTGGAACTCCAGGTACCATCGCTGTTGATTTGCACGACGCCTCGACATCCTCCTCCACAGCTATTAGATCCGGGAAGCTCGGGACCGCCTTGACCGTCGAGTGCGAGGTTCCACATAAGGCCAGTTGAGGACCCATAGTTAATACCACCAATAAAACTCAAGAATGATCCTGTTCGATCAATCTGCGAAACAGAATGTAACTAGACTTACAGATTGTCCATGTACCACTTGTATACTGTCAGCCAAAATTCATGGTACCGATCGCATTAGAAACTACCTTGATATCGCTCCACCAATCGGAGCCAAGACTGCCTGTACACTCCGTGAGGAACACTTCCTATGGAGAATTAAAATAAATCTCGGGGATACTCGATTCATTTTGCACCTTGTCTGGATATTTCGAGGTGAAGTCTGCTTGATCGCTAGTGGTGCCTGCGTAGCAGTGGAAAGAAACTCCGTCAAAGGCGTCCCCGGCCTGCTGCATCTGGAAGACGTCAGCAGTCAGCAATGAATTCCAATTGCAAATTCTCATCACGAACGAGTTGGACGGGGTAGTTCGCGGCATCAGACCAGTTGTGTTCAAATCCAATAATCTTGGTACTCGAGAATCCGTTCGAGTCCATCAAGCTCCGAAGCGCAGTGCCGATTTCGGCTTCCACAGACACTGGGACGGTGCAGGAAGGGTAAGTTGGATTGCTGTTTTCGGGCTCGTTCTATGGGAGATGCATTGTGTTGATTATCTCGTTTACTTCTCACTTTGACAGCATCTCACCTGAATCCCGATAGCAAAGACTGTGATTCCCTCGCCCGAGAAGCCCTGGAGGCTCTTCAGTAGATAGTTGGCCACTGTGACGTATGGTCTATGGAACCGTGAAGTAAATCAGCTCAAACCACCCACCAGTGGAAATATACTGTGTATTCAAAGAGCCGCCGTCCATGGTTCCCCCCTTCATCCATCCGGGCTTATCGAGGTGAGATTCAATTCCAATACTACGTTTGGATATACTTACTGGCGACCAGGGAAGAACGTGAACTCTCAATGATGGGTTTACAGATATGATATCCTTGATGGTCGAAAACACGTAGTTAGGCACAGCACCGATGTTGAAATCATCGAGGTTGATATCTCCACTTGTATCGTCATAGCTATAAGCTGACCGGAGTGCATATCAGCGACGAGCTTGGAGTGAAAGAGTGCCGCAGTACCGATCGTCGAAAAGTCTGTGGCCCCAAGAGGAACTCGGAGGTACGAGAAGCCAGCCGAGTTGGAGCCATCCGTGACTAAGTCGGTTATCAAATGATCAGCGAGCCTCATTCGTACAAAACGCCTCGATGAATGCGCTCACTGTTGAATAGATAATCCAGCAAATTCCAGTAATTGTTGGAATTCTGAGACTAGAAGTGCATTCGATTCAGACATTTATAACACTTGGATCTCTATCTGCCTTGCCTTCAGGGTGTTAAAGAGGGATGCAGACGAGTCGGCTATTATCGGCGATCAATTACCCTTGCTGTTCATCCATGAAACACAATCACCCACTCAATGTTGCACCAAAGCCATAAATAGTCTGGTAAATGGCCGAGTCGTCAATCACGATATCCGCGCTGCCAATGGCACCTGGAGCCACAAAGTTTATTGGGTCTGGGGTGGGCTGAGAGTAGGTGAAAAGCTTCTGCCTATCCCACGTCGTTTGCCACTGCACGAAAGAGGACAGGCGTCAGTCGTGGCCTGAGTGACAATAGTTATCCTCAGCGCGTACGATGTCATATATCTGTTGGCAAGCCACTGTGCCAAGGATGGTGAACAAAAACACTGTGGACGACAAGTGCATTGTAACTTCCAGGTCAGAAAGGAGGCGTCAAGGGAATGAAGACGTACCAGTTCCTCTCGCACGAGAGTCATCAAATACCAAAAAAAAGCAGTGCGAGGCGGCCGGATGGAGATCTTCTTTCCCAATGTTGCTTCGCGTCGGTTATAATTGACCTCTTCGTTCACCTTACCGCATGGTACCACCAGCTACAACGGAAGCGCCAACTCAATACGGGCACCCACCAATACTGATGCCGTTGAAACCCCTATAAGGTTGAGTAAATAATAAACTTCAATGACGAAGCAAACTCATGGTCGAGGGCAAACCCTCAGTCGATTACCGGTAAAGAAAATGTGAGACGTAGAAACCGTGTAATAGACGAGAAGCTGAACCACTCACTGACTCCGACGGCAATAAAATCAGCCGGGAGCACGTTCGCAATGCGCGCCTCGACAGTGTGGTGCAGGTATGAAGAGCGCTGCACGATGCTAGCCAACCTACCCGCGAGCTATCCTGAACACGCATACTTTGATTCCGCGTGCTCAGGAAGAGGAAATGCAAAGATCGCGGAGAAAAGTGATGGTTAGGTGTGATATCGATATAGCTGATAGCAAAAAGGCGACGCCAAGACAACGGCGTAGTGGAAGTGATGTACTGATGGAATGGGGATAGGGTGCCTGACTCACACTGTTCCGAGTAGCTTGGAGTGTCGGTTCACAGTATACCCTATCTCGGGGCCATCGGGGCCTCAGGAAGATTTGCGTATTTTGAGGGAATTCTCCGGAATTCTCTTTGCATGACCACAGTCGGTAGCTGTCACAGTAGAGATGGGCCAATGACCACCTCTCAATTCGTTAAAGCAGTCGCCGTCGAGTCCTGCAGTTGTGCATCAGTGATGAATCCAGAGCATTCACCGCTTCGTGTGTCACTTGTCTGAACATTGTTTCACTGACTTGCTAATTGTGAGCAAACACAGACAATGTACACCGTCGTAGATAAATACGTGTCCATTGACGATCGGATACCACGGAGACGACCGGTGGTCGTGTCGATCAGTGTCACCCGTGCACGCGGTGGGCTGATTGTAAGCCATCACATCGCCAAGCTTGAATGTAAGCAAGTTATTTATTTTTCAATACTAATAGCGAGAATTCAACTCACCACATACTCTTCATCCTGCCTTGTCCAAGATCATTCCCCTCAGCACCACATGAAATAATTCGCTCGACTAAAAATTATTCGTTTCATAGCTGGCATAGCGACGATAGCTGTAGTTAGGGCCAACTGATATGAGGCATCAATTATTTACGAAACAAAATGATGCTCACTCCAGTGTATGACCCAATTGCGAAGCGCGACGACTGCCTTGCGGGGAAACTGGGTTGAGGGATAATTGGCCCACCCTATAACGTCGCTCATGTCACATGGCATCCGCTGCTATATCTCCGAGATGCTCCGGGTTGCTCTGAAGAGGTTGATGGAATGCCGCGGGCACAAGATAAGACCGTCAAGATTCAAGTGTTCAGTTTGTAGGTGCGTGATGCTTCGGAGTTATGTGTTTGTCAGCACGGCCCGGCTGGTTCCGGTTAGCCTCTGAGTTTCTTGTCCGAGCTGCCAAAGTCCGTCTATCTTCGGACCACCTCCTTCAACGAGTTGGTACGATCCGAAAAATGGTTAAATATTACGACCTGTTCGCGCTCGCAGCGGAATGGGAGTAGAAAAATAAAATAAAATAAAAACAATACGAGGTACTAGTATCAACAAATCGACCCAAACGAGATTTGCTAGCTTAGTGGTCTCGGTGCACTTCAACCGTTGGGCATGATCATCTTGTTCTCGTCTCAGGGCGGCGCATACCACGACAGCGTGGTCACACCAACCGGGAACGCGTACGTTGCCTGAAATTTCCGACTTCAGTACAACGTCCTCATGGAGTCCCACCCGAAAAGCTCAC
>JBBPOD010001040.1:0-11995 GCA_038091255.1 Tylopilus intermedius | reverse complement strand
GGAGTTGATGCAGACGTTATACAAACGTATGTCGACCCTCTCTCGCCGATGGTGAAGTTATAGATTGACTTCATTTCTCCAGAAATCGAGCTGAGCACTATCAGAAGGGCAAAAGAAGCGGACATACCCACTCACTCGATGAAACAAAACAAAACACCCCATGTAAAACCAATCCAAAGCTTCGGGCCTGATGATCAATCGAGCGAGCAACACGAAAAGCGTACGTACGCTAAAACTCATAACAGTTGGCTCGGTCAAGAGTAATGCTTTGGGACATCAGAGCGTTTCGAGCATTCAGGAAACAGGACCCACTGATCGGTCGACTGCTGGATATCCTGATCAGCGTGAAGAGGTTAGGCTTATCTATCTCGGCTCTTGATTGGTATCGGTTATCTTGCTTCGTTTGCCTCATCTTTCGCGCGAGGCGGGTGAGAATGATATCAGCTCGTGTCTCTGTCAAAAACAGTAGAACTGCGAGAAAATAAATGCCACTGATGCTGTGTGGCATGGTTGTCTTGCGCCCGACTGGGAGGAATGGGGTCGACTTACATGGCAGATATCCACTGGATCCACCTCCAGCCCAGGTGGTTGTTGGATTCAATCCAACCGGCGACCAAGGGTCCGATGCCACTGGACCCTATCGCTGAAATCGCAAAGAGCGCCATGGGAAAACCACGCCTGAGCATATGGTGCATAAGCAGCGTGTCAACAATGGAAATTGGGAGATAATCACTCCTCGGGCTTCCATATATCGGCGATGGTTCCGCCGACGAGAGTCGCGCCTGTCGATCCGAATGAGCCTCCGAGGAAGCGCGCGACGATCACTGTCTGAATGTTGGGTGCTCTGTTGGGTAGTTAGTGCAACTGCCAGAGATCAAGCAGGTGGAGCGACTTGCAGTGCCATCGTGACATGCATGAGCATGAACAGAAAGGTGGTCGTGACGTAGAGAGGAAATCGACCAAACTCTTCTGATAGGGAAGACGTGAAAAGTGGAACGACGCCAAACCCGAGTGGGTATACGCTGAGACCGACGGTGGCCGCAAAGGTGGAGCAGCGGAGGTCATCCACCATAGTTGGTACGCCCTGCGTGTAGGTAGAGATCGCCGCGGCTTGGGAACGTGATTGGGATGGGTGGGAGTGAATACGGGGGGAGACTGACCGGTGATGCCAGTGAAAAAACAAGCGGTAATGGTGATGCCCCATTTTTTAGCGGAGGAAAAGTTGGCTGGATTTCGGAGATCTCGGTCCTCGAACTCGACCTGTGGAGGAGGGTGTGAGCGGGGACGAGAAGGGGGGAAAGGCTCACCAAGAGGGTCGCATCCAGGGTGGACGGCTGCGAGGGCGTTTTTAGAGACATCGGGGAGGGTGCTGGAGAGCAACGAGACGCTTATTTATAGCGGTGGAGGACGTTCACAGGGCATGGTCAATTTTGAGCCGGCGCGGTCGAGCTGCCCTTTTAACGTCCGTCTTCTTCTTCCCCCGCATTCCGGCCTAAATTCCGATCGCGTCTGCGAATCCAACGCGAAGAAAAGATCGGCCATCGAAGTCGTCGCCAATAGTGAAGTCTGTAAACAAAATTCGGGTTCGACGTCTGTCCGGCCCCCGTCGCGCATGACGGCGTGAGGACACATGGATCGCTTGTTCCGTGTTTCGGGCCATGCCGCGCCGGGTTTATTTGGCTTTGTGTGGCAACGGCTTTCAAATCTAACACATCACAACAACGCCGTCACGTCTCACTGCAGGCCGCGCTCGTCGCCGCTGCCATGGAACGGCTTTGCAGCGCAACCAAAACATCCAACACGAACATATTCTCAGATCCTTCACACCGCATGTCTCAACGCCCTTGCTCTGTCAAGTCCGGCAAAGGCGTTGGTTTTCAGGAGCTCGGCTCGTCTTTTGGTCCTTCGAAGCCAGTCGTCACCGTTGGAAAGACGTACAAGAGCAAATCAAAACCTCCATTAGGACTGCGCAAGGCACCACCTCCGATCCCGGAAGACAACAGTGACGACGAGTTACTGCTAGGCTCCTCCCAGCCCTCCGCGAAAGACGACGCGGCGTCGTCCCCGAAACGTGTCGTAAAGGCGCGGAAACAGTACTTTTCTTCCGACGAAGAGGAGAAAGTGCGCGTCAACGGCCGCGTTCTCGCTGCACACCCGGACTACAAGCCGTCGTCGTTTGACGCAGTCAAGAAACTCCGGTTCACGAAGAATAAGGAGAGCGCTCCTGCCGGGGACACCGCGGAGGAGATACCGCCACCGTCGTCCTCCCTGGATCTCTCCCAGGAACTCTCAAAGCCTATATCTAACGATATTGAAATTGTCGAGGATGCATTGGGGAGTTCATCCCGGCCCTCTGGGACGTCCTCGACGCGTCGTAGGAGTCCTAGCACGACCAGAACTAGAGCACGTCGCTCCCCTGATGCCAAGGAT
This sequence comes from Tylopilus intermedius, assembly GCA_038091255.1. Classification (NCBI taxonomy): domain Eukaryota; kingdom Fungi; phylum Basidiomycota; class Agaricomycetes; order Boletales; family Boletaceae; genus Tylopilus; species Tylopilus intermedius. The sequence continues at coordinate 9,565 of JBBPOD010001040.1, read as the reverse complement.
CCCCCAGCTCCCAAACCGACCTTTCCTGTCGAGGATGTTTCACGACCAATCACCAAACCTCGCCCGAGGCCGTGTGTGGTCATTCCTCGGATACCTGGCATCAACCTAGATTCTACCCCACGTGCCGCAGCGCAGAATCGCGGTTTCCCGCTACGTAGCAAGACACCCGAGAAACCCACCATTGCGGAGAACGAACGTACCGTTAAGAAACCACCCTTCTCTTCAACGTCACGTCGCGAACCACAAGAGTTTCCAATGTCACTGCAGGCCAAGGAAAACGTTTCCGACGGCGCATGGAGTGGTGACGGATCATCCAGTAAGACCAACAAGGCAGTTACATCGCGCGCCGCGACATTTGCTCGTAAGCCCAAGCCGATTCCCCTTCCTTCCCCACCAAGCACGAAACCTGTTTCTCGTACAACAACGTTCCCCAACCTGTCGCCTCTCTCGTCCTCCCTTGACAAAGGTAAGGCACGCGCAAAGGACCCCGACGAGGTCGAGGTCGACTTGACGGATGGTCAGAAGAAGCGCCGTGGTCCTCAACCGTTCCCCATGAGCTCCCAGATGCTTGCGGGTATCGACCGTCGCTCAACGTCGCCCAGATCTACGAAGCGTACTTCGTCGGATGATAGCGAGGCCGAACAAGGACGCACTGCGAAAAAACGCAAGGACTCGCGTGCCCAGTACGTCTTTTTGGTCGCACCTGCGTTCATTGCTTATCTGTTGCTTCGTTCTTTCAGGATACCGGACCCGTTCGACTATCTGAACGAACCCATGGAGGATGATTCGCGTAAGCATTGACATCTCCCTCGCTTTCTTATTCTCTTACAAACCTTCGCATAAAGTTGACATGGGTTACGCTCGGGACCCTTCGAAGATCTGTCCTTATTGCGACGAGGACTTGCCTCCCCATCCCACGCCCTTGCTCCAACACTTGCTTGCCATGGCGCGTAAGAAGTCAGTTTCGGACCCACGACCGAGGAATCGCGGTGGCTTGAGAGCACCATTGATGGTTTACATCTCCGTTTGCCAGCGGCATCGTTTCGAATCACACCAGTTACCGATCGCGATAAAGAAGGGCTGGCCGAAGACAATCGACTTTGCCAAAGTCCCCGCGAGAGTTCGGAAGATGAAGAAGGATCTAGAGGCTATCATCCTGGACAAGGACGATTTCAGCAATGATGAGGATCCCAACTTCGATGAAGGACAGAGGAGACCACGCAGCAAAAGTGTATTCTGGGGGGAGGTGAAGAAAGAAGTGAAGCAGCAGGGCAGCCGCACTGTGGTTGGCGTCAAGGGCCAATTCGCGAGCTTCGAAAAGACGCAGCCTGGGTAGTACGTTACCTTCTCTTTTTCAATCGCCTATGTCGCCGACGACCATCTATAGCTACGGCGAGCAGGGCTCGATAATCATCCATCAAACTCTTTTCGACCTATTCCCTCCGTCGACGTTCGACGCATCTCTCATCGCGCCACTCGCACCCGCTGAATTCATTCAGCGTATCCTGGTACCCGAGGCCGCTGTTCGACTCATCGCTCAAGATCTCTCCGTCGACATGGACAACGCGCTCGTGACCCTACGCGACAGCGCACAGTACGGCGTCGCCATGTTCCCAGATACGGGCGAGACCAAACACAAAGGGCGCGGTGACGACGACGACGACGAGATGGGTGTCGCGGACCGGATCGTAATGGAACGTGCGCGCGCCCGGCGCAAAGAACTCGCCGAAGAAGAGAAAATCGAGAAGGAGATGTTGGAAGAGGAGAGGGCGGCACAGCGCGCCAGGGCGCGGGAGAGCCGGCGGGAGAAGGCGGTGGAGCGGGCGCAGCAGGCGAGGCAACTCACGGCCGGTGCTGGGGGCAAGGCCGACAGGGAAGCATCATCGGAGGCGTCCGAGACAGGTGACGTGCGTCGGACGCGACGGGGCACGAGGCAGCAAGTTACCACGGGTGACTCGGAGTCGGATGCGATGTCCGTGGACGGTTTGGCAGGCAAATGGGCCCCACGTGCCACAAAGAAGGGGAAGCAGAGAGATACGACCAAGGTTGTCAAGGTGACAGAAGAATCGAATGCTTCAGACAGCGATTCCATAGAGTTCGTCGATGACTCTACACGCAAGGCGAACGTCGGAGGCACCAAGACAAAGGAGCGCAGCGCACAGCCCGATCTACGCATCAAGACGGGGCACGCTACTTCATCCGAGTTGAAGAACCCATTTGCAGGATTCGCTTCGCTGGGTGATGATGAGACACCTCGGCCCGGTAGACAACGAAAGACGGACGCGTGCGCCACTGGCAGTCCTGTCAACGCGCTGCCTGTACGCGTGTTGCCGTTGCAGCTGGCGAGAAACAGAAATGGAACGAGGTGAGATGCGCCCTTTTTCGATTTGACTGTTTACCTGACCATCTCGTTCCGTCCACAGTGCGCCCGCTACCCGTGATGGCTGGTCCCGGAGTCTGCTGACGAACGTGCCTGACGACGTGGATTCGGACACGTCGAACACGAGCAGGAGGTCTCAAAGACTGGTTCGTCCGTCGATTAAGAAGCCTGAGAGTCATTCCTGGCTGTTAAGCAGCGAGTCGTCGCAAGGCTCGACATGATTCAACGTTTTATATAAACGTACAGCGTCATCACTGATTAATGCATTGCAGTATACATATCATCTGTTCGTGGAACGCGTGGATGTTCTATTAGGTTAGTATTGCACGCAGAGTATTCTTATTGATAGTATAAATTGCACATAGTATTTGCTGAAGGCTCAGTCTTTGCTCATATTCAGAAAAATAGACGATCAGTTCACCATTACCCTAGATTACACTGATACACTGGCAATTACATGGTTACAATACGTTCCAAGGTTCATCCGTCTGAATGGATATGCGGTGAGGTTGTTGCTCAGGACTGACTTTGGGGAACGAGATGGTCAAGAGCCCGTTCTTCATCTTCGCTTTGACGTCCTCAGCCTGTTTCGACGCGCAAATCAGCACCATTCCCCTAATGTTCCATATAACAACTTACCCGTGTGCCAATAGGCAGTTGCAGCGTGCGCGAAAACTTGCCCAGATGGCGTTCACGCCTCACGTAGTCCTCCTCTCGAGTGATTTGTGCACGCACGCTGTTGTCGCCAGCGATCGTCAGACGATCCGCCTGAACGTCGATGGTCACGTCCTCGGACGTGAGACCGGGCAACTCGAACGTCACCGTGACAAGGTTTCCCTCCTTGTCTTCACTCAAGTCCATCCTGTATCAAACGCCGTGAGTCCCACGGGTCTGTGTTGCTCGATCTGCGACGTACCTTGGGCGGAACGGACCCTGGGGTTTCTTTGGGGCACACGAAGCCTCCACTGTCGATACGACAGGGTATCGGAGACGCGAAGGGAGCGCGTCGTCGAACAAGCGGTCAAATTCGGAGAAGGTGGTGTAAAACATGAGGCGAAGTAGGTGTGAGTGGGCTGTATGAGAGTCGATTTGAATGGAATTCTGGGGGCCCGTCGGGTTGTAAACAGGCTTTTTATAGCGCGGCGGTCGAGGACGCGCAAGCCCCTCCAGAATTCTGTGGATTCATAAGGAATAGTACATGTTTTTTCGTCGAGCATCGCTATCATGCTCGCATGCTCGCGAATGTTCGATCCTGGTGTAGACTTCCGTTTTGGGACGGCGAGTTATATTGTTTGCGTGTGTTTTGCAATCTCTTGGAAGGGCAGAAGATCCTGTGCCGCGAAAACCCTACCCCGGGATCGTCGTGGCAGCACTCGCCGTGGGCAGCATTCCCATTGGCGCACATGCCAGAGTGTTCCTGACACGGCTGTTTTTGCCTGAGAACCGAATCCATGGTAAATGCCTAGGAAACAGCCTCATTGCCCGTTGTCTGAGAGGGATCATGCATGCACAGTCAGACTCGTGAGTAGCTTCAATCTCTGTCGGACGATGCAGCCATCCTTACATCCACCCATGTATAGGTCTTCTCGCGAGGGACGCGTATAAGGAGGGCCAAAATGCATTGGGAGAGAAGAGTCTCCCGACTCGACACCTCCTTTCAATTCCCCCCTTCCTCTCCTGGATATGACCTCTTGGACGCAGACGGAGTGGAGACCTGGGCGACGAGTCTGGGAACGAACCTTGGGGGTCACGGAAGCATGTTACTACTGGGACAGTATCTTCAACGGCGTGGCGGACACCGTCATGCACGTCCACCTCCGCGCGATGTGCCGCAACGATACTCAGATCTATTCACGTGCCAATGTGTGCCGCGCATGGACCTCTGTCAAGAGACGGTATCCACTCTTAGCAGCAGAGGTCCATGAAGACGGCCGCAATGCATGCTTTGTCGTGCGCGAGGAAAACGTCGTGTCGTTGCACGCAGACGACGTTACGTTTTCCACGGTATCGTCGTTTCATGCCGCGGACCAGTTTGTCACGGACATCCTTGACGGCTCACCGCCGCTCTCCTCGAAACGGCTCGCACGCGTGTACGTACTTGCGCGCACGGATCAACCGCACAATTTCCATGTGGTACTTCTGGTCGCTCATTGTATCACGGATGGATCCTCGACGAGCACGATCTTGCGCGCGTTCTTTCAAACGCTGGCGTCCTCCTATGACCCCTCCCCGCTCCCCATTTCGCTGAGACTCCAAATGTGTCTCTCAACAGAGAGCCGGATACGCTACGAGGGATTATCTCTTGCGAGACAGAGATGGAGGAAGGCAATTGGCTTCGCCTTGCATGCCGTCCGACATAACTGGTTCAAAGTAATGTCCCATCTCGGTTCAAAGCTCAGAATGAAATTGCTGATATTTCCGTGTAGGGCGGTCATACCTTTCCAGCTAACCTCACCACGGCAACAAAGATCACTCCCGCAAAATCGCGTATCAAATCATTCACCTTCTCCCAAGCAATGTCCGACATCATTCTCTCAAACTGCCACCGTTATGGCATCACATTGACGCGCGCTTCCTACGCTGTCAGCCAAGTGGTATTATCGCGGGTGCTTTGCAGGCGGTACCTCAAAGGTGAGATCTCGGACGAAGAATGGGCATATCGTATACGTGAACCCATGTTCTTCAACGGACTGGTCAATCTTCGCCCTTACCTGGACCAAGACTGGTTTCAGAATGGGGGTTCAGGCGAGGTCGGCGTCAACGTCAGTTTCACCCAATACATACTCCCGTTTATGCCCCTCGGCGGGATCCGTACTAAGGACGATCTACGGAAGCTTGAACTGACGGACGGTGCGCCGGGTTTTGCGCAGTTGATGTCTATGGAGCGCTTTCTCCACCGGTGCAATGTCGTGAAAAGGCAGTCCAAGAAACTATTTGATCATCCCCGGTTCGTGGATATATGCACTGCCGGATACCACTTTCGACTGCCCATCCGCCATGCCACTGCGGACGCCTGGAGATCGGGGGAGATCCTCGGAAACGTTGCGTTAGAGAGGCGATCCGATGGGACTCTGATCCCTGTGCCTTCCTTGGGACCGATAGTGACCCAAGACGGGTCTAGTCTGGGCAACGTGCGTGATTTCTGGGAACACGGATCGTAGAGGACTGACAAGGGGAGATGTAGATGGACACGAAGATACCGCTCAACTACCCCCTTCCAGCGAGCCACCCGCTCTCGCCTGTCTCGCAGGCAGCGCATCCGCATCGTGCCGGATACGACGTGCAACCTATCCCGGATGAGGCAGTGCGCGAATGCGCGACCCCACGGCTGCATGTCGCGTACTGGCAGACGCACGTACGCTTGCGGCCGGCATCGCTGTATCTCGGATCATTGTCCGTGGGAGGGCAACTTCAGTTTTTCATGTTGTATGACGAACACGTGTTCGATGCCGATGTCGTGGAGGAGTGGATGGGTGAGCTAAAAGAGGCGATGAGATGGTACCTAGGTGAACCTCGGGGTGGGGGAGAAAGGGTCAATGGGGCTGTTCCTGCGGCCAGACTGTAATGGTCACTCTCTCAAAGTAAACTCGAACTTCGCAAACTGACGAGGGGCGCTTTGTATAAGACTTTGATAGGGAGAATAAAAACATGCAGTCACCGTTGTTGGCGCACGTGGAGGTGCACCGCTAACATGCCAGAAGCGTATTTCTGACATATTGAAGTGGATATATCCCCCGTCACGTCGGCGCGCTCTGATCGCCGCCGCATCTAAGATGGTAGTCGCACCATGCAGGCGCACGAATTCACTTGATGATCTCGTCACTTCCGTTCCCTAGGACCCTAGAAGTATCACGACTCCTCCAGGTGGGCAATGTGGTGGCAGCTGGCAATGCCGAGGCAGGCGGCGTTCCCAGGTCGTAAATGCATATTACTAATTGTAGTATTCCTTGAAAGCGTGGTCTTTGCTCATCCTTTGACAGTTAGATCAATTCGTTACACTAAACTACACAAGTACAGAGCTCGCAATTGCATGATCAATACTTTGAAGGATTAAGGGTTCATGCCGTCTCGATGGATATACGGTGAGGCTGTTGCTCAGGACTGACTTTGGGGAACGTGACCGTCAAGAGCCCGTTCTCCATCTTCGCTTTGACGTCCTCAGCCTGTTTCGACGCACACATCAGCACCACTACTGTAACGTTCCATAAAGCAACTCACCTTTGTGCCGACAGGCAGTTGCAGCGCACGGGAAAACTTGCCTAATTGTCGTTCACGCTTCGCGCAGTCCTGCTCCTGGGTACCCGGTGCATGCACGCCAGTGTCGCCAGCGATTGTCAGACGATTTGCCTGAACGTCGATGGTCACGTCCTCGGATGTGAGACCGGGCAACTCGAACGTCGCCGTGACAAGGTTTCCCTCCTTGTCTTCGGCCAAATCCATTCTGTTCAGCGCCGTGAGCCTCACTGGTCTGTGTTGCGCGCGATCTGCGACGTACCTTGGGCGGAATGGACCCTGGGGTTTCTTTGGGACATACGATACCCCTACTGTCGATACGACAGGGTATCGCAGACGCGATGAGAGCGCGTCGTCGAACAAGCGGTCAAGTTCGGAGAAGGTGGTATAATACATGAGACGCAGTAGGTTCGGTGAGTGGGGTGTATGAGGGTCGACTTCGAATGGGATTCTGGGAGCCTACCGCTCTGCAAAGAGGCGTTTTATATCGCGGTTTTCGAGGACGCGTAAGCCCCTCCAGAATTTTGTGGATCCATAAGGAATAGTACGCGTTTTTCGCCGAGCGTCTCTGTTAGGCTCGCATGCTCGCGAAGGTTCGGTCAGTTGTCGAGTTCCGTTTTGGGACGGTGAGTTATATTGTTTGTGTGTGTTTTGCAATCTCTTGGAAGGGCAGAAGCCCCTGTGGCGATTCCTTCAAGTTCACCGAGCTCTGCACTATTGGGTTGGCATCACGATCCGTATAACCAACCACTCGTTTTCCGGCTCCGAGTCCCTGACGTCGGAGGAGTCGTTCATAAGCTCTAATACGAGCGGCTTGGCTGTAGTTACCAGTGTACGGGAACGTATGGCGTATCGTTACTTATCTTTAAACATCCGTGCTGTTGATCTCTCCACCCGGTACGACCAGTTTTGTGGCGTGCGGGGTCTTGAGGAGGTCATTGTCCTCACCCGTGAAGCATTCGAGCTTCGTCCGAAAGGACACACAGATCACCCCAGCTTGTTGAGTAATCTTGCCGTTCGTCTCTCGGCTCGGTACAAGCAGCTCGGTGATATGCAATGTCTCGAGGAGGCCATTGGGAGCGGGGAAGGGTCATAGGAGGACGCCAGCGTTTGAAAGAACGCGCGCAAGATCGTGCTCGTCGAGGTCCCGTCTGTGATACAATGGGCGGCCACAAGCACCACATGGAAATTGTGCGGTTGATCCGTGCGCACAAGTACGTACATGCGTGCGAGCCGTTTCGAGGAGAGCGGCGGTGAACCGTCAAGGATGTCCGTGACAAACTGGTCCGCGGCATGGAATGACGATACCGTGGCAAGCGTGACATCGTCCCTGCACAACGACGCAATGTTTTCCTCGCGCACGGCAAACTGTGCATCGCGGCCGTCTTCATGGACCTCTGCTGCTCAGAGTGGATACCGTTTCTTGATAGAGGACCATGTGTGGCACGCATTGACACGAGAATAGATCTGAGTATCGTTGTGGCACATCACGCGGTGGTGGACGTGCATGACGATGTCGTCCACGCCACCGAAGATATTGTCTCAGTAGTAACATGCTTCTGTGACCCCCAGGGTTCGTTCCCAGACTCGTCGTCCATGTCTCCGCTCTGTCTGCATCCAAGAGGCCATATCCACGAGAGAAAGGGGGATTGAAAGAGGTGTCGCGTCAAGGAGTTGTCCTCTTCCAACGTGTTTTAGCCCTCTTTATACGGAAGGCCTATGCATGGGTGGATGTAAGGATGGCCACATCGTGCGACCGAGATTGAGGGTACTCACCAGTCTGACTATGTATGAACCGTCACAGACAACGGGCGATGAGACTGTTTCCTAGGCATTTACCGTGGATCCGGTTCTCAGGAAAAAATAGCCGACGCCGAGGCTGCGAGACCGAAAAATGCCACGAACATGACGTGCGCCAATGGGAATGCTGGCCGCGGTGAGTCCTGCCAAGAGGTAACTCTGCGCGATAAGGAGACACGTGAGTGCAAGCAAGCAGCACTACTGCCTCATCCGGCATTCAAGACAACCACAAAGCCCACTTTCATCGATCTCACTTCATGTCATCAAGGACAGGTCTGCGACAGCAAAGAATGGACAAGTGAATCGATCGTACGATGCTGACAAGAACACGAGAGCGTACAGGGAATGATGATGATCGAGCATCCTCAGACCTACATGATGGGGGTGGTGTCGTAGGCCAATGCAAAAGGCGTGAATCTATGCAGCCGGTGACACTAGAGTGATTTAGTGACGGGCTTACTACTGAAGTACAAATTGTGGTTGATTAGATTGACGACGGTAGGTCGAGGCTTACATTCATTGGGATCAAAGAAAAAGCGCCCAGGACACGAGAAGATTATGCGTGTGAGTTCAAAGCTGATCACGATTCGATGGTAATTAGGCGACACGTGGGTGCAAGCAGGCAATACCGCGCGCTCGCCTGGTGGACTAGTTGACGACCACGCAGCCTATTTTCATCACCTCTAGCTGGGTATGTCTTCAAGGGCAGGTATGGGACAGCAAAGTGAGTACATGGACAAGTCAGTCGATTGGACAATGCTCATAGAAATAGAGAATGATGACAACCGACCTTTCTCACGAAACGGAAACGGCCAGCAAGAGACAGTCGAATATGATGTAGACAAGGTGATTGACAACCCAATTTCGACGAGCTGATTGCAAAGACTGGTTCCTCTTCACGAAAAGGGAGCAGAACGGATCAAGATCGATTGTCGAGGAAGAATCCGTTCAATCGCGTTACTCACTGATGGAGAGCATGTCGTGGGCGGTGGGGATGAAGGCAAGATTCGAAAGTGGCGCATTCAAGATGCCACCTATGAGCGTCCAAATGCACAAATAATCAGCGCGAAACTTTCCGTCGAGCGCGCTACTTTTTCGGGTAGTGCGCAACTTTCTACCGGGTGTGCACACCAGCGCGCACTATTCCAAGTT
>JBBPOD010001039.1:0-11996 GCA_038091255.1 Tylopilus intermedius | reverse complement strand
TTGTCGAATCAACGATCTGAATCACCCCTCAAGAAGCGACTGCGGACTCAAGGCATTGTGTATTTTGCTATAGCAGGGCTGGGCTATATTCCACCAGTGGTCTGACGTTCACCTTCTTCACCCTGTCCCGTGTTCTCAATCATCACGTTTCCAGGTCGCCTCTTTCCTCGGAAACATATGTAAGACGGAATTTCTTTCGGCCTTACGGCGATCTGACGGACATCCAGATCTCTACGTCCTCACCTCCAATATAGGTACGTCCAGTAACTCGTAGTGATGTGTGCCAGACAGCGCTGACAAGGGTGCGGTAGCCATCACCGTAAGGTACTCTACACGTTTCTCAGAGCGACAAGACTACACGGACTGACTCACCCTGACATACTTTAGCGCGATCGTATCCTCCCAGGCGGTGAGATCGTTGCACGCTCTCGCTACTAGCGCCTCCGATGCAAGGTGCGTACGACGGTGAACTGGACGTGCGAAACCCGGCGCTCACGTGTCGGGCGCAGCGCGTCGCCGGGGAGCACCAACATAGCATTGACCACCCAGATTGGGGTCCAGGGTACGATGTTTCTAGAGGATGTTCCGCCGTGCGGGCGACCTTGGGCCGAGGAGTCGGATCGGTGTTGAGCTTTTCTTTTTTTATGTCTTGTATCGTTGTTTCATGGGTAGACACTTGTTGATGTCGGTGATCTGAGATACCCTCACGCATTTTATTTTATTGGAACAGTAGGTTTATTTTGTACAGGTCAATCACTATGTATACAAGCACTTCTTTATTATGGGCGATAATAGTAAGTATATGCTAAACGAACGTCGAGGTCGAGGCGCGAGTAGTCCTACATGATATTCTTCCCCGCGTCCTTTCTGCTGCATTGTTGCCACCACACCTCGTTCACAATCCAAATGGCGATCATGCGCTCACAACGTAATGGAGCCTGAGCCGCCCCCACACGGAACGCTCTCCGTCCCGACCGGCCCGAGACCATCCTGGGCATGGAGTGACCCACGCTCAGTCCATTCCCCGAATAGAACAGACGTTAGACAATGATCAGCTGCACCAAAGTAGTGCGGGCACTCAAGGAAGAACCATTAGGCTCACGGATATTCCGGCCCGCTGTAGCGCCAGATTCTATGTAGAGGATCATCGCCAACTGCAGCACATTAGGAGTGGTTTACCCTCCGGCAGCAATCGCAGCGGATGCATGGCGCGAACCCAAGGTCCATTGACAACGGCCAGGGTCTCACACCCTGTCAGGGAAGATACACATCATGCCGCGCTCGAGCGCACGCGTGATAACGCCATCGACAGCCATCCGCAGCGAGTCTGCGAAACTTGACAGGTGTTGCTTACCTAGCCAAAGCGGGTTGAGATCCCAGCTTGATGCGCCCATAGGCGCCGCCTCGCGGCGTCACTAGCGCGACGTTGCCCCCGCGCTAAACGCATGGAATAATCCTGAGCGCGGCGGTGCGATCGTACCTGATGACCCACTTTTCGACCGTGAGTGCGACACGGTGGTGGTGCTTTCCCTGGACGCGCGGCGGGCGATGCCACCACCCAATGTCCATCGTGACACGGAACGATATTTGGAGTAAACTCGGTGATGGTGGTGATATCCGAGTCGGTTTTAGATGCGTGAATGTAGTCTTCTGTGTGTTGGTTCTACTGGGCCATCAAGAGAGGGTATCCACAGACAGGTCGATGGAGTGGAACTGCGAGACTCGGATGCCGCCGGCTTCAACGAATTTCCCACACGCTAGTTACCAGCGGCGGCCGTGTCAACGTGTCTCTCGATAGCGTGAGCGTGTAAACTTGGGTCATCGGTCCAACATCCAGCGAGTCGCGCTGCCAGTGGGATCACAGCCGAGGTACCTCCCAATGTAATCATAAACCACACGAGGTCAGAAATCCTGCCTCGGACGAGGGGGTACAGGGTATCTGAATCTTTGAAGACGTTCTCTACCATGCCCACCAAACCCCACCTCGGATAGCGAAAAAAAAAGGGGAACACACATTATAAAAAGATGTACAAAGTAACAGTAATGGTGAGCGGTAGTGTTACAACGAATACACTGGCCATGTGGGTCGTCGTTCGGTCGTCCTCTCACCCTCCCGCGTGTGTGCGTATGTATACATGACGGACGCGTCCAGTTGAGGAACGATCGAGCGCGTCTTTTGGGTGAAAAAAAAAAGAGGAGATGGATGCCGGGTTTGCACGAACGTCGGATGCGATGGTACTCAAGAGCAGACGAGGACAGCGATGACACCGAGGGCGAGCGATGCGCCGGTGACCAGGTCGCTCGATCCCAAACCGAGTCTGCGCGCAGCGCCTGTGCTACTGGTCGGCGCCGTGGCGGAGGGGGTCGTCGTGGGCGTAGAAACGCTCGTGGCAGGTGCAGTGAGAGTCGCAGTGAGAGGGTAGAGCGCAGTGGACTCAGATGAGATAAGGGAGGAGAGAGCGGAAAGCGTGGATGCGTTGGCAGTCGGCGAGATGAAGGGTATGCTCGTCAGTGGGAGACCGCTTGTCCTGAAAGATATATTAGTGACATACCATGTCAGAGATTTCATCGAGGGGTACTTACGCGGGTATGCCCGAAGGCGTGAGGACGTCCTCTATGGGAGAGGCGGAGACATGACCGACGACGAGGGCAGTCAATGTTGCTAGAAACCCAAGTTTCATGGTGAAGCGGGGCGCGTCGTTGGGAGCAACAAGGAGAAGGAGCCGAGAGAGTACACGAGTTGTTATATACTCATCGTGACCTGCTGCGGACCGGGGCTAAATAAAGCAAGGGAAGATCTGAGGTGGCACGTCTACCAAGATCAACACTTCATAACGTCCGAATCCGCAGTCGCATATGAAACCTCCAAATGGGTCTCCTAGACTAATCGCTGATTGCCTCATTGTCTCGATAATATCGCCCTCAACCTCGATAATAACTTCTTTTTATCACTTTTCTCCTCGTCCTCTCCACCTTCACTTTGCGACACATCGTCCTTGCTGCCCGACGCCCCGAGAGCGGCTGCGTACCGTTTCTTGTATTCCCCCGGCATTTCAATGTCCACACCATTCTTCCACATCCCCCTTCTCGCCGCTCTAGACAACATATCAATAAACCAACTTCACACCGGAAACAAGGCGGACATTACTTTGCTTCTCCCTCGATGCGCAAAAACGTGTCGCGTTCCCAAGGCCCATACTCTGCACCGCCGTCTTGATACGTTGTGACAGTACCAGCCCGTAGCATCTCGAACGCGAGCGGACTCCCAAAGTGTCTGCCAAGGAACAAGGGTAGGAATGAGCGAGGAACAAGAGGGACTCCAACCTGGTCAACAGATTCATGAGCGACTTGCCATACGCAACGCAACTGAACTCACGATACGACCATACTGGTCTTTCCGGATGAACTGGCAATAAAGGGTTTTGCCCAAAATTTGCTTCCGGAGCCATGCCAAGCTCTCTGCATAGTGCGGTTGCCCAGGACGACCATAGTGAGCACCCTGTGAAACGTATTATCATGAGGACAACGCCCGACGCGTGCGTCGCACATGCGACGTACCTCGGGTGCGTCCACACCCGCGATCCGAACGTGGATCGTCTGGTCTTTCAAATCTGTTACATGTGCGACATGGCATCCGTCACGTGGAATAAGAGACGAGGGATCGGGTGTGACGCACCTTTCCGTGTCGTCGGCACGCGCCAGAACTTGAAGGGCCACCGCCAACCGATTCCTGGGGTGTGATACAATCGAAAGTCGTCCGCATCCCCAACGCTGTGGGAATAACCACGTTTCCGCAACGACTCAGTTCAGTTCAGGACGGCGAGGGCACGGGGGATGGTGGGGTGGACGAAGTTGGGCTGAAGGAGGGTCTCACCTGGTGACGACGCCGCGTACCCACCGCCGGCGTGCGAGGTCGCGAGGGGTAACCCACTCGGCGGTGGAGAGTCTCATGCCCCAGCGACGCCATGCGAGGATCGCTCCAGCGCCTGACGTAGCTCCGAGAGCAAACACAACGCAGTAGACCGTCGTTGGTGTCAGAGTGTCACTGTAGCGTGTCCATAATGGTGGGTTAGAAGAACCCGCGTCGAGAACTGTCAGGGTATCGTGCGCGTTGGATGTGTTGGACGGTGAGCGGGTGTGTGGATCGTCTTTGCGAGCGAACCACGACGAAAAGTACGAGGGCATCCAAGTGCCGATTTGATTTTCACACATCCATCTCCAACCATCACAGCCACCAAATGACGATCGATCGAGGTTCTGCTATAGCAGACAAAAAGTCGAGCTTCATGAAAATCGACCGACCAGAGTCACTGGACCCACCTGCGCAGTACGCTCTCGCCCTCACAACGTGCAACGTGTTGGCTTTTTTCTCGGCGTCTGGGCTAATCTTGCACTGCACTCGTTAAGCCGATAAGTATTCATTTTACATGTTGCACATGCAGTGCCGCCCTGGTCAATGTGCCTGCTTTCTGGACTGGAAAAGGCAATCGACCTTTCGAATTTCAGGCCCAATAGCAATCCCGAATCCCCCGTCCCAGACCAAAGGCATTGGATCAGCACCGGAGGGAGACAAACGTAACCTCCACCCAGCCTGAGGCGACACGTACTCTATATGGACGTTTCCAGCAGTACCAAAGGTGATCATACATCATACATGGCGATTGCGTCACAACCTTCCTGCAGCCTTACTGTCGCTCCTAGTCCTATCTACGCCTCGGATTCCATATGTCATCCAGCGTCTCGATGTCATGCTCTGCAAGAATAGGCTCGCCGTAGATCATACGATCTGGTCTCCACCCCTTCCTTTTATGCAGCGACGGGTAGACCACATCGTTCGCTTTCCCTGACCAGTCAAAGTCAACAATCTTGAAATCCACCTTGTCGACCTCGGACACCATGATGTTGGTATCTCGGATGTCCCCATGGACAAAGCCCGCCTTGTGAAATTCCGAAAGCTTTGCCGCTATGGGTTCCTGCCAATGGGTGGTGGATTTTAATCTCTGCATGTCGCACAACGTTTCGTGCCCAGCACGGATATCGTCCATGACCACCACAAACCAACCTCCGGGAATGGTCTCGAAACCTCGCAGTGTCGGCGCGCAGCCCAAGGAGACGCAATACTCGTGAGCCTCTGATGAATACTGTTTAGTAAACTTGATACAGATCGGCGGGCCGTCCTCCAAATCTTCAAACCCAAAGAAGACGAGCTTTTTCGTGGATGGTTGCTCCTTATATACAATTTTCTTCGCGTTCCCATCGATCCGCGAGCAGTATGTGGTGGGGTGTGGAAAGATCTGCGGGGCGGACGTGGATTTTGGCCCTTCCAAGTCATCATAGTACTGTTTCAGCGTCCGGACAGCTTTACGACACGCAGTCATGTGTCGCGCCAGGAGAAGGAAATTGTCATGGTCAGTTGAATGGAAATGACATGCGAGAGGTCCCGAGAGCAGTTGGGCTGTCGGACGCAGGTTCCATGCGGCACCGGCGAAGCTGATAAAAGGTCCTTAAAGACGGTCAGCAACGTGGCACTAGCATGTACACGGCATAAACCAACCGGAAATGGTCAACAGAAAACATGGCAGAGCAGAATTTGGCATGCTGGGCGCTGTCTTTCTCGTCGACTCCAAGTAGTATGCAACGGTCTGCAAGTATGGATCTATCAAACCATCCCCAACCTCGTTCCTGAATTCAACCAGAGCGTAAGTGTGACCTTCGATAGAGACGCTGTCATCCGTTTGAGATGCGGTGCTTGTCACTTTCGGGAACACGCAGTGAATACCATAGCCTGCAAGGATTTCCTGGATTACCGCAGCCCGGTGGTACTCGTCGTCGTAGATATCTGACATGGCGAGCGCAAAGCGGTGAGTAAATTGATGGTCGTTTGCAGTTGTTTTGATGTTCTTGCTGTCCTCGACGAATTGGCTAAATGCGGGGTCAAGTAAGACAGTAGGGATGCGGTCCTCGATTTCCCGAGGGCGTCCGCAGGGGATAGCTTTCGATTCCTGACCTAGCTGCTCAGTGACACCGCTCTGAGGGGGCTGTGTCGTTGAGTCATCGTGGAGAAACTTTTCGCGCTCGCGTTGAATTGGAACGTAGTCTGTGGACAGGAGGAGCACGGGAGGAACACCGCAGAAAGGTTGTGATTCGCTAATCAGTACATGTGGACGCAAGCACGCGAGGACGCACTTGGACGGGCCAATTCCTCAATTACGACCTTCGATGTCGAAGAAAATGGAATGTCACTGAGCGCAGCCTCCACTGTTTGTTCGTCCTCGACAAGGTCACCCTTCCCCCTCCCATCGAGAACCTTTTTCAATTCATCCTGATTTTGATACATGAACGTGTAGAGGTTCAAGCCATGGGCATAACGAAGCTGCGGTAACATTTCCATGGCCCTATGTTTGAGTGAAAACAGGGGTTCGTTTCTCGGCAGTGTGATGGTAACCCCTTCTGAGGAACCAGCACCTCGAGCCCAACAAGTGATTTGTACTTCTGGGACGTCTACATAGTCAAAATGAAGGTTGAACAATTCGATGGACATCATAATGCACACACGTACCAACGATAAGATGCAGATGATCTTCCTTCGGCTGTGATCCGAATTCCGACGACAACGGTTGTGAAGCACGCAAGGGTTTGCCCAACTGAGAGATGGACAGCCTTCCCAGAACAGCTGGGGAGTCATTGCTGGAAAGGTCCAACGTATGTGTGTCTGGGATCTTGTACAGACGCATGGCATGCTGTGCGCTGTTTAGCTGGGATGATTCGCGAATGCGTGCTCGTATGTTCCCGAAGGTGACATTGGGGGATGCTTCGATAGAGTCATAGTCGCCCAGGCCTGAAACGTTAACGTTGAACGTTGAACGTGGTAGAGTGGCGAATGAATTCAGGCCCAGCCTGGTGGCATGAAGTTGTGGGGTATTATAAATTTCCCACACACCGCGACTCGGATTGTCTTTCTGGTTGTAGTTCAAGACTTCAACTTGTTCCGAGTCTTTATGCTCCCTGATCATCCGAAAAGTGAACTTTTGCCCCCGGCGCTCGTCTTTACTAAGGCCTCATCTTCTAACATCGACGAGCGCCTAGATGGATTAGTATTGATGGTATTCACGGGTTTCTCTGACTCGGATGGTGCCTCTGAACCGACAGCTATTGGCGGGACATCGGATAATGGTGGGTCCCAAGCTCCTACTTTCAAGCTCCTACTTCTCGCTTGACGCGCAAATGTGTCGCATCCCCTCTGCATCAACGTTCGAAAGTATCCACTCGTAACATCACGACCCAAAGTGCTTGCCAAGGAACAAATGTAGGAACGAACGGGGGAAGAGCTGCTCAAAATCTAGTGAACAACCGATGAGGTCCCTCTCACACTTGTTAGCCACACTTCGCGACCACCATGCCAACCTCAGGCGTCCTCGTCTACAGGACGCAATGATAACATACTGTGACCATGTGCTGACAAGAAGGTTCTACAAGGCACGCTTCGAATGTGGTACGCGACGCATTCATCCGGTCTATGTTGTGACTCACAGGTGAATTTTGGCCGTGTCTCTGGCTCGACGGCGAGCCCACAATTAATGCAAACACCCAGCGACAGGGGACGAGGGAGTACGCTTGTCGAGAGGCGCGGTCCATCACTGGCGACATGGCGTCACTGCATCTTACGTGGCCGGTTCGTTGCTAGCGTGCTCCTTCCGTACTTGACACATCTCCGATCGTTCACCAGCTTTCCGCACCTCCAGACCCGTCCTCCATGCCAGACCCACGACACGCTCTCTACCCACTCTCGATATGAGGCGTTGGATGCGAGTAGTGTCTTCAGTCCGCGTTGCTATTCTTGGATTTGGGATTGCCTACGTGACCAGATCCGGCGGTGCGCCCACCTCCTCATGCCCTCCCGGTGTGAGCGTGCTCACACGGGAATATTCTGGCTGACCGTAAATTACTTTCAATTCACCATCACGTCCGATCGAAAGACGGCCGACGCCAAAGTTGCAGAAGAGATGGGGAGAGCGGCTGGTGGGCATGGCGGGATTTGCTTGCCTTATGTTTGTGCATAAATACCCTTTCCATCACTTGGTATCGTCGGTTGCGCCCCTTTGAAAAAGGTATGTACCTCCTCATGGAAAAGGCACTACCGGTTCGTGTATACTTTGCAAGAATCCAAGGGTATTGTATGCAACGTACCAATTGGTCAGATTTGTCCAGGACAATCGGCACTGGCCTGCAGGCTCTCAGCCACACTGATGAGATTCAGCGTCCAGTTTTCGCAATGGATTAGTAAAACAATGTGTACCGTAGTGTCAGGACATACACTGAATCCATTAGTGATCTACAGTATCTGGTCTACAACATAGTAACTACCCTGGTAGCATGCACAAAAGCGCGACTTTCCCTGATCCCGAACGTTCCTGAATCAACCGTCAGTTAAAACGTCGAGGAAAGGGTTCAGAAAGCACGCGCACCGCCGGGGACACGAACACTCCCGATCGGGAGTTCGGATACATTACTTGCTTGCTGTGCCTAGTAAACAATGAGCGATCATGACAACACTTCACCACCACCGTCATAGACGCACCACGTTCGCTTCTGTTGCAACCGTAGTACCTTGTCCAACATCCTCGGCGACCGTCGGGGGTGTAATCACCACCTTTTTCGGCGGTCTGTCCTGGCTTGCGTTGAGTAAACACGAGGACACACGAGGGAGAACGAACTTGTGAATTTACGGCAATCGGCAGTCCCTAGTGAGAAATCAGCTTCCACGAGAAGAGGTACCGCTTCAAGAAAAGACGCAGTGCTCGCCTGCGAGGGATCTGCTGTGCCTTGAACGCTACGGGAGGCATCCCCCGGGGTGTCCTTTGTCTGAGAGGCGGCAACGACAGACCCCTTCTGTGATTTCGGCTGTTTCGGCTGGGATGTGTGATGAGTATCTGCGAAGACAATTGAGGGATGACATACTGGCAGCCTCAGGGCTCTCGCCATCATCCGCTTCGATATTGTTAGATTCGGGATATCCGTTCATAATCAAACGCACCTACTTTCTCACGTTGAGTCGCGGCATAGAACGAAGGGTTCTCGTTCACACCCGTTGGTGACTGGGCACCAGATGGAGGATCGGTAGGACGAGAGGTCAATGACTTTCTCGAAAGTAAACTGGACTTATTGGTTGTTGGGAGCTCACGGTTCTTTTTTGACCCTATCTCAAGCCGTCTCTTGAATGTCGACGAGCGTCGGGATGATTCGACGGAATCGATGAGTCGCCGCGAAGGTTCCTGCGGCGCAGAAGCCCCTGGCTGAACGTCTGTTGATGCTGGCGTGATATGTGATGGCCGAGGCGTGGCTACGTCGGCCTCGGAATAACAGTTGGAGGATATGGGGGATGGGGGCTCCCAAGAATGTCAATACAGAAATGAGGAGAGAGCATAAAAACAAACCTCGTCGAGATCGAAAGTGGAGCTGGCGTGCCTGGTGGCAACTCAACCTGTGCGGTCCTGCGAACCGGCGTTGAAAGGAAAGAGAATAAAAAGCACATCAAGAGTATCATTTTCAACGGCTGGGTCGTTCGAGTCGGAGTCGACCATACCAGATTTACCGTTCTTCCTGTAGCACGTAAAGGCGTAAAGCAAGGAGTTAACAAGACATTAGGGTTGAGATTGACACGACAATACCAAGCTAGCGTCATGGGGATTGTCGTCGTGGCCCGCAGTGGTCGAAGGATGTCTGTCTTCTCCACCGTGCTGAGGAGAAGGTGGCTATGCAGTCGTAAGAACAAGCCTTCGAACGGGGAAGCGTATACATCGATTGGACCGCCTTTGCTGTCTTGTTCGTTTGACTCGGACTGGATGGCGCCGAATTTAACAGGACCCTCCTGGACCCTGGCGTCAGCATGACACTAGCGGTGATAATTATCCAGCTCTACCGGGGTAGAGTCAACATTGTCGTTGTGACCCACTGGGGCCTGAGATGGCTTCCCGTCTTGTCGGTCATGCTCCCGAATAGATGACTAGTATCAGCACCTGGCAGCACGTTCGTCAAATAGACACAGTACCCGTATGTCAGACAGACTGGAAATGGTGATCTTCCCGTCCCTGCCACCGATTGCGAGATATCCGTCACCGGGTGATACAGCAATGGAGTAAATGTTCACAGCGGGTTCGAGGAGGCCGAGTCGAGTGTGGGTCATCGTGTCCCAAAGCAACACAGTCTTCCCTGTCGAGTATACAATGAATTGCCCGTGCATAGGTCGATTGATGCAGGAGTATCCATTGGTATCAGAAACAGGCCATTCTGAGATGCTTGAGCCTGTGGAGACTTCAAATTGCAAGATTTTTCCGACCGATACGACGAGGAGGGTGTCGTCGAACCAATGTAGACCGGTGTTGTAATATGGGGTGACTTTCACTTCGATGTCAACGAGCAGACGGGCATCGCTGCTATGGTAGACTCGCACGTGACTGGAAGTCGCTGTGGCGATACGGTCACCCTCGGGCGAGTATTTTGCTGCCACAACCCAATCGTCGTGTTGGAGTGTTTGCACTTGTTCGTGTGTTTCCACGTCCCAGATGGTCGCCTTGTCGCTGTCCGATCCGAAGACGAGCCTGGTCGAGTCGGGAGAGAAGTCGACGCAGTTGACAACGCAATACTCTTCTGAAATTCCGTGCTCCATGACTTGTTCATTTGTCCGCGCGTCCCAGACGTAGACTCCACCCTCGTTCATTCCCGCTGCAATCCATCTCCAATCCTGGGACATCATTGTTGTCGTTCGCTGACCATCCCTGACACGCCATATTTGGACCCCTTCGCTAGAATCACCGCTCAAGAGATACTCGCCATTTGGTGAAAACGTCACTGCATATACTGTCGAGGTGCTAGCTATCATGGTCGACGACGAAGCGCGATACCGGGAACACAAGTCAGCAGAGTTCGCGGGAGTCGACGGACAAGGTTTGGTTGCGCCGCACTAATTAAATATTGTCTACAAATGGGTTTACTTTTCTTGCCTCGTGTTTTTTCCGAGTCGGTGCTGTTGAACGCGAGCAATCATCAATCCAAAACACGCTTGCGTCACAACCAACAAGTCGGAGGTACCACTGGCACTTTTTCTCAGTGCGACACACTCAAGGCTGACGCGCTGACAGGCCTGACGATTACGTTTCAAGCTTTACGAAAGACACCCGGTACCTGCAGTGGGCAACGGCCCCTACATACGCTATGCTCTTCCCATTTGTACGCAGATCGTTGCTAGAAATCTCTCAGTGTCATCCCCCGCATCAAGAGTGGTTGCATCGACAACAAGACAGGTATGGCGATAAGTCGGTACCTCTCTCTTTATACGTGCCCGGTGCGTTATTCATCATCCCTGCGTCGCTCAATTCGTCATTCACTTCAGGCCGGTGTTTCACCCGCGTCAAACGGAAAGAATGGAATGAGCAGTCAGAGCATTTGCAAAGCGACGTCTGCACCCTCCAGATCGCATTTCAGGATATGATAGTCTAGCAAGAAGTGACTCGTGTTCTATTGGTGACGTAGCGGATTTCCTACCCGGTGTCGCAAAGAACTCAACATACGTAGTCCAGCGACTCACGAGTGGACGGGGATTCGTGTATCACTCGTCGTTGAGATCGCTCAAATTAGGTGCAGAGCCAGCAGCCGGCAAACAAACGCTTGATGTACAACCCAACCCAATTATCGAACAATAAAAAGTACAGATCTACCAATTCAACGAGGCCTTGGTACATCAGTGAGTTGGTTCTGCGCTGTCAGTGCCCGTCCAAATTAACATGACCAGACCAGGTGCATTAGCTGTCGAGCCCAAAAAAATGGAGAATCCCGTGGCCGATGATGATTTCATCCCTCACTGGCAGGCAATCCTTTCCTCGCCAAAGTGGGATCCCCTACGTTTACGTCGCGCACTGACTGAAGACATTGGCACTCACGGTGCTAGTACTTATTGGCCGCTTGCAGTGGTTTTGTTGTGCAGAGTCACGTTCAAGAAT
>JBBPOD010001038.1:0-12002 GCA_038091255.1 Tylopilus intermedius | reverse complement strand
GCTACGGCCAGGACATGTCAGATGGTAAGGTTGTTGGATAGACGAGGTTCGCTTGCCTTGCCGAACTTCCTCGCATACGGCGTTTGCACCCTTTTCGCTAACGTCGTTTACCACGACATTCGCCCCAAGCCGACCGTACATGAGGGCGTAAGCGCGACCCAACCCTGCGCCACCTCCGGTGACGATGACAGTTTGGCCGTCGAATCGGACAGGAGGTGCAGATTGAGCGTTCGGTGGTAGGGTCGAGGCAATCTCGAGCTATTGAAATCATGAGTGACAGCCCTGCATGTTCAAGCGGCCGACACACCGTGCTATCGACATCTGCAGCAGATTCTGGGCTGTGGGATATCAGAACAGAAAATGGCCGTGAACGCGTACACTCACTATCTGGGTTCCGAAAAGTCGGTTACCTCGCACCATTTGAGTTTGACCTGGGCAGCTGTGAGATGACTCCCGGGAAGATGGCAAATGCAACTTACAGCAGAAGGCGTCAATGTTTCATCTGCCCTCCAAATGTGCCCCTTGCTTCTTTCCCACCGATTCTCCGCGATGAACCCCGCCCCGACTTCGAATACGCGTCCCGATGCATTTGGACCATCTGGGTGACACACGGCGGCCACGAACGGTGCGACAAACTCGGGCTAGCAAACGTTCCGAATCAGACTTTTACTCAATTAGTTTTGCAAACCATGTCGTACTTTCAACTTTGCCAAAATCTCTGGCGGCATGATGGTTTCTGTCATCTTTGATGCGGCGGCCTGGCAGATCCGAGGGCGTCGGCGGGCAAGTCGCATATAATACCTAATAGAGAACTCACGGGTGCCACTACGATTGCACCAATGTTGTACTTGGCACCTTCCCTCGCGAGGGCTTTCGTGAATCCGACCAAACCCATCTTTGCCGCACTGTAGTTGGCCTGACCAAAGTTGCCTATCATGGTCCACACATAAGACCTCTGCAAGACGATCCACAGAAATAAACCACACCATAGATGCCCGCAGCACTCGACGTGTTGACGATCCGCCCATATTGCTGCTTGCGGAAATGCGGCCAAGCAGCCCTGGTACACGCATACGCACCCTTCAAGTGCACCGCGATGACCTGATCAAACTCGGCGTCCGACATGTTCCTGAACCTGATTCCACGAAGGCGGTCAACCCATCGTCAGCACGAGAACGGCACACACGTACCCCCTGTCCCGTAATATGCCTGCATTGTTCACGAGAATGGTGATACCCCCAAAGGCTTGAATGGCGCTCTGAACAACAGCCTCGCCGTCCGTCACCGAAGCTGTATTCACGACGGCGTTCCCACCCGCTGAATCACCAAAGAGGAAGACACGCTCCGAATCAGTCTCACATATTACTCGCGGACGATGCACAGTCACGGACCTTGTTTGATCTGATCAACAACATTCTGCGCTGCTTCTCCGTTGAAATCGTTCACGACGACGTTGGCGCCGCGGGCAGCAAACAAGAGCGAATACCTGAGAAAGGAAGCAGAGTATGCGTTGGCCGGTCGGTCGTGTCCAAGATCCCAAGACGTACGCTTTCCCTAATCCACCGCCTGCACCGGTGACGACGACTGTCTGGCCTGTGAACGACAATGACATGGTTGAAGCGAAGAGCGCAGTTCCGATGTCGGCGACATGTTATTAGGAGGGTCTTTAGAATCACGTGTAACAATAGCCGGCAAGCGAAATCATGCTTCTTGGGTGGAGAATAATAATTAATTTTGTTCGAGGAGACGAGTAGGCACCCGGCAGCTACTACGTGTTACACAGTAACGCAGAAAACGGCTCATGGAAGTGGAGACGGGAGCGTACAGGAAACAAGTAGAAAGCGCTCGAGTCAATCAAGTGAACCCAGTCGGAATAAGAAGCCGACAAACGTCAAGCCAGAGGAATAATGTGAATGCGTAGATAGCAAAATAAAAATGATAGACGGAAAGAAAACAAAGCGACGAGAGAAAGAAACAATAGATGGCACATAGACGCCTGCGAACGACTGCCGGTGATGCGTGCGAGGTAACGAGGGCATAGGCAAAACGAGCATGTATACGTGATTAGATGAATACGATGTGTTTCGCAATAGTGCGCAGCGGCAGACAAATGATGAAAGGTGCAGTGAGAGGGATGCATGGGAGGATAGCAAGGCAAGAGCGACACATAGGCAGATAGGACATGGGACTAGACTGTGTAATCAGACATTGAGATTGCGGATTGATGCGAGAGTTTGGAAACAGAATGTCGAGCACAAGATAAAGTGAAGAAACCAGAGGAGATTCATGGAAAGAAACTGGACGACGCCAAGATGGAAGTAGCGATTACTTCTTGAGCATCATATCATCATCCTCGCCTCGATTCGAGTTATTCTTGGCCCACTCGATAGCGAAGAGCGATGCCTTAAGGAATTTCTTGTGTGCGTACTTCTGGCAGGCATATTGCTGCACAAAATTATCTTCGAGGAGCTTCTCGCAAATCCACTGGTGACCGGTTTCCAGGTGTTCCGCGACGTACCCAGAGTGGTACACAAACGCTGCGTTCTAGGTGTCCGGAAATGGAAACGAGTCACATGATCAGCTATGGGGAAGATGAAAAGATCCGCATGCGGTCCTTACCCAGTCACCACCAAGCATCTTCCTCGCGCTGTACATCGCGACTGCGGCAACAAGACTTGGTTTGCACCTCAAGAAGCGGTGGTCTAACAGGGTAACTTCGGCCAAGAATTTGCCCAGTGTTCTTGTCTGAATATCGTAGTCGTCGGCCTTGCTGATCTTTCGCATCCAGCTGTACGGAGAGCAGTATTGCGAAACCTTGAAGTCGAGTGTTTGAAGGATGATGCGCTCGCCTTTCAGAATTTCTTCCTTGGTGTACCCGTTCTCTGTCATGAAGACAAACTCATCGACGGATGGAGCCAAAATCTCTTCGTACTTGGCCGCAATGAACATCGCAGTAACGCCGACAAGCTGGAGCTTGACAAGCGAAACGACTCTCCTAGTAAGGAAACGATCCACAATGTTGATGGCGATCCAGAGCGTCTCGGGAAGCATATGCCACCGCAAATGTACTTGAAGGAGCCAGTCGACAAGGGTTTGTCGCATCGACCACGTAATTTCGTTCTGTCCATCCATATAATCGGGGTTGGGCATCATGTCTTCCTGTAGAGGAAACACATCATCAATGGCGCTCTCCGTGACTCGTGGAAGCGTACCTCAAGTTCGGACATGTACTTGAAAATCTCATCCGAATATTCGGATACCATCGTGGTGTCAAAAGGGTCAATTTCATCTTGGTGGGTTCGCTGAACGTCTGTTACTTCCTTGTAGTGTCTCACGGCCTTGTCAGTGTTGACGTCGGGCCAGACGCGTGGAGATCTCGATTCGACTGCTTCGGGCGCGTGGATATTTTCAATGGTACCTGTTTCTTGAATCCCTAGCATGTCCTGCTCGTCCTTGTCGTCGAGCATGTTGACGAGCTCGTGCTCTGCTTCTAATTCTTCGGCTTGTTCGATGTCCATTTCGATTTCTTTCTCTTCAACGACCTGTGTGGGGATGACTACTGGTACAGCGGTTTCCTGCCGCGACATTCGCTTGAAGACGGAAGGTTTCTGTGCGCGGGTGGTGGACGCGCGCGAGGTGATGGTGGCGGTCTCTGTTCGGCCAGGACCCGCTGGGACACGTTGTGGACCGGTGGCAGCAGCGAGCGACGAAGAACGGGAGCGCTTCAAGCCCTGCTCTACGCCGTCCTTGAGATTGGCTTTGGCAGCAGCCTTGACGACATCCTAAAGGTACGCAGGGGATAATAGGAGCAGTCCACTGAGCTACTTGGGTAGTATGAGCCATCGATCACTGACCTTGCGGTTGACCGCGGTGGTGGTGACTTCGCCGAGGGCGGGACGTTGTGGGCCGCCCTTGAGGCCATTCAAGATGGCAGTTGCGCGGGAAGCACCAGCGGCGGTGACGCCTGACGCCTGACGAAGGTGTCTGCTGGTAGCGTTCTCGTCGCCATTTACCTTGCGCTGAGCGCCAATGCGGGTTCGGGTCTGTGGCTTGTGGCGGGAGGTGAGCGCGGAAGAAAAACAGGAGAGGAAGGGGGGCTCACGCGGGCATTGTTGGCCATGCTAAGAGAGCTGAGTGGGAAGGGGAGATGCTACAGGCAAAGGTGGCTGTACGCGACGATGGATCCAAGCTACACAGAAGAGATTGTGGATAAAGAAAGAGTCCGAGTGTGAAGAGAAAGTTCGCGTGTTTGTAGACAGAGAAGAAAGGGAAGAGAGAAAAAAAAAAGGGTGTCAGCCACGGTCGAGGACGAAGAGAACAACAAATCCAACTTGAGTTCAATGTCGCGTACTAGAACGCGAACCAACCACGTGACTCTAAAAACACTCCAAAACAGACACGTCGCGTCGCGAGTCTATAATTAAGCTCATTATCGTCATTGTACACGCTCCCACCGCCGCTCCCTCGACTCCTGCAAACTCGTCACATGGACCATCCCGATCCCTGCCCGGTGTGCCGTCGCTTGGACCTCTATCGGCTCGACCAGCCCGCCATCGCCCACCCCAAGCGAAGTGCCTGGTTGCCATCCCTGTTTCATGAGAAGCCGCCGACCAATGTTCTGCTCTGCTATCGGAGGGTGCTCGTCCTCGACCGCCGCAACGGACGGCGTCTGTGACAGCTCACGCGAGGGCCGCACAGGTCCTGGCGAGCTACTGCGCGGACTCTGCACGCCAGGGCTATCAAACTGCGAGGTCGGATGCATGGCACGACGCCGCGCTGACCGGTCAACGTAGGATGCGGAGGGCTGTGTGGGAGTGGGGTGCTCGTCATGTGGGTCAAGGCGTGAGAGGAGGGTGCGTCTGAGCGACGTGAGCGCTTTTTTCACATCCCTGGCTTCCTGCGTGGGTGCGATCCCGGCGACGTCGGACGCCCGTTTCTCCGCAGTACGATCGCCCTCCTTGGGGACCGCGAACAGGGGTATGACACCCTGGCCGGTCGACGTGCAATCCGCACAGGGTATGCGATCTTCGTGTATATGGCAAAGGAAAGTGGTGCTACCGATGATCAGCCGGTCGAGGTGCCGCAATGGACGTGGTACACTCGCCATACGGGAAGGGGAAAGACGAACCGGCTCAGCATCGGGATTAAGCGCAGACTGAATGAATGTACCGTGCTTGGATCCCATGTCGACGACTGCCCATTCACGCCTGTCCTTGTCCCAGAACACGGTCGCATGCAGCTTGGACACCGGCATCTCCTTTAGCCGGACTCTGGGTGTATCGCTGCCTGGAGGTGCAACATCGCGGCCAAACTGGGTCTCTGTGTAGGCGTCGAGGACCGCCAGGCTGAGGTTTCTGTGGAGAATGGACGTCTGGTGCACCTTGAGGCGCAATGGGGTCCAGTGAGTATCAGGGACATCATCCATAAGAGATATTTCAAACTCCGACAACTCCTCATGGACCTGTTCAACGAGGTAAGGTACTCGTCAACTGAATATACCCAAATTCATCGTACATACAGAAGCTCCTTCTCGCAAAGGAGTGGCTCGTCAAGGTCGATGCTCACACGTCGACCCCTTATCTCATCGTTGGTCTTTTCTTCCATTTTCATTCGACCATGCTTCACACCCTGTTCGTACAGAAATTCCATTCTTCTCCGGTGGATCTCACCTGCTGCATCATGATCACTGACACAAAGCGGACGTGGGCTGAAGGTGAGCCCATCTTCGTCGGTGATTAACCAAGCGAATTCTATTCCTAGCCGTCCTTCAGTCTTGTCAAGCAAACAGTTCGCGAGGCGGTGGCGTGAATGCAACAATCGAAACGACTCACCACCTCTCGATGAAGACGAAGAAGAGGCGTGGCGAACACGTTGTCTTGAACTCTTATCAACTGCTCATACACTCGGCGGCATCTTAGATCTCTCATTCGAAGTCGTCGAGTCCAATTTTGGGGTGCTTTCTTCCCTGAGTTCTTGGCAGACCTGTCGACTGACGCGTGGCTTTGCAAGGACTTTGCGTTTCAGTTAGAGTGCAATGCATTCAAGTGGCGTTGGGAAACTATTTTTGTCGGTTACAAAGTTTCAGCCGACATCCTATCAAAACACCTTATCATGCCCCTGATAAGCGTGAATCACCTCGCATTCTCTTCTCCAGACGTCGTCGGCGATCTCCCACCCACAGATCTCGAGAAGGTACTTTCGCTCCAACCATGTGCATACGCGGCAATTCGGTACTGACTGGGTATTTTCCGCTTTCAGTCTATCGACAAGATCGCACGAACCGCACGTAGAACAGTCGACACACACGTTAAGAATGCATTGTCGAAACCACGGCTAGCCACAACAATCAGGCGCATCACCGCAGTGTTCAACTTCATTTCGGATCCTCGTGGGTGCCCTTTGTCCCTAACAGTGCTGCTCCCTTACATAGAACTGTCTTCTAGCCAACATCTCGACTGATGTCGATTCCCCATTACTACTTCCTCCTCGAGAACCGACGCCAAAAATAAAAAAGTCATCTGAGCACCGTATAACCACACATACACTCATCCCCGAACCAAATGTGGGTCTTATTCTCACAGCGAGATCTCAACAGGGACTGATTGAGCATCAAGGATCGCCGTGATGCATCAGCCGGCTCGAAGAGGGAGAGTGTTGCACCCTCACGGAGGCCGAGTCCGATCGACCATGCCGTAGACTCCGGCTCTACCACTGAGCCGGAAGCTGATGCTCAGATCCCGCCCTCAAAACCAACTCTAGGGTCTGGCGCAGTGAGCTCAGATCAGCAGCATGATATACGCATGCAGTCACCAATACCAGCAAGGGAACAAGTTCCGCCTCGCTCGGACGGTGTTCGGAACCGAAGTGTCACCAAAGGATCACCATCGGATACGGATTCATCGCCCGTGCGACCAATCAAGAAATCAAAACCCCGCGCACCGTCTTCCGACGAGGACAGCGAAGAGGAGCGAAAGAAACTTGCTGCTCAGATCCGCAGAGGGACAGCCTCTGCCCCAGGACTGCGGCAACCCATCAAGCGTGGAGGGAAACGGTTTTGAAATTCATACCTGGCCCAGAATGTCAAACGCCTGACCTTTTTCCGTACGAGACGGTCAGGTTTTCCACACGAGGTGCAGGGTCGCGGCGCTGACAAGATCACGGAGGGATGCGCTGGCGTGGCGTGCAAGTGCCTGACCGCATCTCTGCTGTATTTTGAATTGGGGGCCATCATCCAAGCGTGTATATTTCCGGACGTCCGCCTGCACCGCAATGCACTACACCAGAGATCCATCCTTTTTCCTCGTTTACCTTGCCTCGTCGATGATCACCCAACAGTGGAGTCGTGTTTACGAAGAGACCCTTCTTTCCGATGCTCGTAGCCGTGTGTTGGACGTACAGTAGAGTAGAAGAAGTGTACCTGACGTACACGATTGTCATGTATCGTCGATGGATCTGTGCAGTGCATCGCGCTGAGAGGCGTGCGCGATCCTGAGGTGAGCAAGCGTAACCCCACACGTTGGCTGGGCTTCTGAACCACCCGTTCCGCGTTTGAGATCGAGGGACTCGACCGCTGACATGTACGTCATCCTGCACTTCGTATGTAGTCGTCAAGAATGACAGGGGCAGGTCGCCATCACGGTTCTGATGGGGGAGCCAATATGAACATCGCCTTTCGAGTTGGGTATCGTCCAATCGTCGCTTGCGAAGAAGCAAAAACCCCACGAAACACGAACCCACGCCGCATCAACAACGCGATTCATATCGCGCGCGAGTCCCCCCCAAGTCTGATAGAGACGGCGGCTGCTTGTCTTATAGGCGGTACCGCCACACGTGGACGATTCTCGACGTCGACCCCACGCTCGTTGGATCCCCGCTGATACGTACACGCACGCCAGAGCCTCAGCCGCTGACATCGCGTCGGATCGTCCGAGGGACGTGCGTGCGTTACGCGATGTCAGCGCCAGCTTCGGCACCAGCCTGAACCCGACGTGATACCGACGCTATATCCTCGGGACGCCGACGCAACGTTTCACCGACAGGGCGCGCCCCGGGGATATCGATCCATGCATGTACTTGCATTTTCCTGTAACCGGCCTGTGACAATGTACAGAATATGGCATGATGGGCGTCTGGGCACTTATATGGACTCATCATCACCAAGGTCTCGACTCATCGCCGTTTCGGGAATCAGGATGATAGTGCGGTTTTTCCGTCACTGTTTGGGTGCCAAGCATTTGGGTTCGGTAAGTTGCGCATCTGTACATATGGATGTGACCGTCTAAAGCTCTAACACTTCCTCAGGGGGGGCCCCTTGCTAAAGGGCGGTGTGGCGATGAAATAGGACAAGGGGAACCAAAAGAAGGGGGGAAAGACACGTATTCGTAGTCCGATGTGAGGTAAAAACGAAAAAAAAGGGCATAAATTAGAGTACGCTGGCGAAAAGCAAATACGTGGCGAGTCGTGACCCGTGTTTTCCTACTTTACATCTTTATGGTTCACCGTATGGAGATAACCTTGAGAGTCCGAGGATGGAGGCATCAAAGGTGGTGGTGATGATGGTGGTGGTGGCGGAGGCAGAGACAGAACGACCACGGGATATAGAAGCCGACAGTGCCTTCAGTCACCAGTGACGTCCTACGCGGCGTGCATTGTCGGCTGCGTATTCTGCAGCGTACTGGCAAGCCTCACATTTGGTTTGAAACAGGTTGCGTACGCGCCGGTAGTCGGCGTATTCCTAGTCAAACAACATGATCGTGTGAGTCAACAAGCGCATTAGATGAATCAAGCGTGAACGCCGTGACACGTGCGTGTACGACGGGGGATAGCATATCACGGCGGGGACACTGCCCAACGAGGGAGAAGACGACGTACGGCAATACATCCACAGTTCCGTGCTGTCTTGTGCATATGTGCGCTGCTCAACTTGCATGTAGGGGAACCACAGTCGATCGTCATGCCGGTCTGATAGACCCGGACGTAGTGCTGCACAACGTCAGCAACAGACAAAGGTAGAGCATAGTTGAGTAGACGTGGATCGGCGAGTGTTGGCAGCAGCGTACCCCGCAACCCCTGTACTGATCTCCGACGCTACAGCGACCAAGGGTTTGAACATAGGCTCCCCTGGCGACAGAGTCACAGACTCACCATTCCATGCTACACATTTTGAGTGGTTGAGGTAAACGAGGAGGGTGCGAGCGCTGGTGAAGAAGAAAGCAAGGAAACAACGAAGGCGACTATGATCTGCGTTGAAAACGAAACAGGACTGTCCTGGGGGCCAAACGGAAGAGAATGGCAGGTTTTATATGTCGCATGGGTCGGTTGCGATTTAGTAAGAAACGGCCTTCGGGGGCAGCGGAATCCACCACACTGCACGAAATGATCGTGGGAGAACTGATAAAGCGAGCCGTGGTGAAGAGAGCGCGAGCACGCGAAATGAAGAAGTCAAGAGAGCCATGTCGGAGCTGTGCTCGAGCAGATGCCCTGATTTTCCCCTTGCGGGACTGGATCTGTGCATGCACTGGAGGGTGCCACGTCGCCAAAGTTCTGGGAGATAAAACGACCGAAATGGGCAGGAAGGGTAAACTGGCACGAGGTCGGACGAAGGGCATCCCGTCCTGGAAAGCAAGTTGCCAACTTGAAGGAGTTGTAGGAACGAGCAGACAGCGAAACTTGGCTGCGAAAAAGGAGAAGAGAAAACATGCCGTTCCGATCAACGGGATAAAGATCACCGGTTCAAGATGAACAACGCCAACTTCTGGTATTGACAATGGGCGAACCTTGATCGGTCTGAGTGTCGATGAAAAGGTCAAGAATATCGGCATAATGGCCGCTGGGCGTTGCTGAGCGCAAGGTCGCTTGGGGCGTAAAGTCTTCACCGTCCTTCTCGGACCCCCTGAGTCTGGCCATGACGAAGTGTTTTTTCTTTGCCTCGCGGCATGTCCTGGCGGTGTCGATCGCAGACCGTGATGCTGTTAGATCCGTTCCCAGGCAATGGCGTGGGCTGATCTTCGACGTTCCCAGGCCGGCGCGAATGAGGACCCATCCTATTCGCTGGACATTTTTACTCTTGACCCTGATGCCATGATGCATGATGTCCGGCATGTTGTTCTCGTCGGGCACCTCCCCATGATCGAGATCGGGTCTTTCCGTTCAGTCCAGCTTAGCGCTATAATCAATTCATCTTCATGAAACAGGAAGATGGTCAGCAGAGTTCGCAGTTCGGACGTGTCAGCGCCGCATTTTCAAGCTCATCAAATGACCAATCGCATCAGTTCAAAAATACCCTCATGAAAAGATCCCCCTGTCCGGGTCCATCATCCCCCTTTACACCCTCTCTCATGGCGAGAACCCTACCATTCTGGTAAGTACGCCCTACTATGACACAGGCCAGCCGGTTAGATATAGCCAACTTGCTGCCATCTGGCGGATCTTTCCACTGATGGATACGTTCAGCCCGTGGCTCGCGTGACAAAATGTGATGCTGGCCACAGCATGATTGACGTCCCACTAGCAACAGCCTGCTTTTGAACCCCGCAACGTTCTTCACTATCAAGCGAGCTGACCAGGTTCGCAAACGTTATGCACTCAATAAACCCTGTTCCCATACTGATTGTGGTAGAAAGGTGACGTGAACGAGTTGCTGAGTTGGGTCGTTCTCCGTGTTTGCAAGTTCGAAAACGTCATTGATATCAGTGGAGCAATTGCGCCAGGCAACAGTGTTCGATGATCGTGCGAGCCAAACGTCAACACCGCCCCACGTGAATGTCGTGTTTCGCGGGAACCTCTCTCGTGCAGGAATCCCTTGACTGACCCATCGTCTCGTTCTGAGAAGCACGACCCCAAACGGTTCATGCAAGACTGTGTTGAGAAGGGCGTACGTTATGCACATGCGTCCTCAAGGTGTGTACTGAGACACTGACTCGATTCCTTCAACATTAATTTAGAACTTGAATCGATATCAATACCCACACTTCACCACCCCTGGCATTATCACATCAAGGCAATGAGATCGTCAAGATCTGAAAGCCGGCTGGGCAATGGAAACACGAGGCGAAACTCAAACCCAACCCTTACCATTGGTACGTGCCACGAACGGCTGTTTGCAACGCTTTGCCCTCAAATGTCTTATGCCAAGCATTTGAGTCTTTCATCCCCCTGTTTCTTCGGTCTGCCGCGCGCCGTCGCTCGTCAGTTCTGCCACACGGCCTACGCATGTACAATGACGTCGTGTGTAACATGCACGACAACTTACGAACGTTTTTCCGTCCACCTTGCACGTAAAATCGGCCGCCATGACCGAATTCTCCATCAATCGTTCATAATTCCCGTTCATCGGCTGGACGTTTCAGAAGAAGAGAAGGCGCGTCGTCCGCGCGCTTGTTTTTTCATTCACAATCGAACAAGGGTGCAGCACAGGTACGATCGCGACCATGATCAACGTTACGCCGCATCAGTTATCTTATTTTCCGCTCGGAACCGATTGGATCATGTACATACGACGCGCGCGAAGACGTGATTCCCTGTTCTGGCACGTAACGGGGACGCATACACCGCTCTACGACGGCCCCATACATCGATAACGTCTCCAAAAACACTGGACTGCCTCCAAAAAACGTTAGACTGGGAAAAAGATCGAGGACGGCATCAGAATACCCGCCCCAACTTTGTCATCGATGGCTCTGATATTACACAACTTGACAACTGGAGCAACTGTGGAGCCATGCGTGGAGTAATCTCGCCACCGTCCAGGACCCCTCGGAGGCTAGCTTTGGAGCAAGACCACTTCACTGCACACGGCCAAGCTTGCATTTCCGTGTCCTGGGCACCAGTAAACTCGGGTCCACGTGTAATGCGACCAGCTTTCCATCGCTACGTCGCGGCACGCGGAACGCCCAACGTCAATTCTACCTCCTTTCGAGCAGATCCTCCGAAAACCACTTCTTGCACACACGTTGCAG
Source organism: Tylopilus intermedius (assembly GCA_038091255.1). NCBI lineage: Eukaryota > Fungi > Basidiomycota > Agaricomycetes > Boletales > Boletaceae > Tylopilus > Tylopilus intermedius. Next base: position 45 of record JBBPOD010001038.1, on the reverse strand, counting down.
CATACTTGACCCGCCCGAGCCAAGGTCCGTTCCGACGGTTTTCCG
>JBBPOD010001037.1:0-12028 GCA_038091255.1 Tylopilus intermedius | reverse complement strand
CGGATTACAATCGCGCGTGACAAGATCTACTATAACCTCCAGCAGCTTGCAGTCTGGATCTACGCGGTGTATCGCACCGTGTAATACGGTGTCACCATTCCATCGTCTCAGAAAGATGTTGGCTCCTTGACGAATGAGGAAACGAAACATACGCGGGGCAGGGGCGTGCCAAGGAGAGAAGATTGTGTAAAGGGGACGTGGTTAGTTCAGTGGCAACGCTAATAGGTGTTTGGCCGCAAGTATTAGCTTCGAGATGAGTGTAACCATGAGTGACTAGCAACCTCAAGGTCTTTAGAGAATCAACGCCGTTCGCCATTGCACAGTGTACTAGTATCAAACACGGCCTCAGTCAACTTTGGCCCGCCTTTCGACGCGCAGAGTGGTGGGAGGGTGCATTCACCTATACGAGGATTGGGCACGGGAGCGATGTACAGTTTGATCAGATAGCATTGAATATGACGATTATACGGTATACTTTGTGCACTGTAGTGCGTTAGTGATGTACTCGACCAGTTATCGACTTTGCTCACCAGCGAGCGGTCATCCAACAACCGGTATCTACACCTCATCCTTAGCGAGCGATCATTCCATCTCAATCTCAATCTTCGGCCCAGCACCGTCCCTCTTGGATGACGTAGACCGAGGCTTGCGTGCCCCCGATTTCGACGCTTTGCGTTTCGTTCTGGCGCCTTGTGCGCTCGGACACAGACCAGCGGCACTCAACGTACACTCACCGCATTTAGGGCCGACAGGAAGACAGATGGTCTAAGGTGTGGGTCAGTCCCAGTCCCTCATTTCCTCTGCCTCCACAAACTTGCCTGTCCAAACCCAACTAACAAGTGGTTGATCTCGCCGTGCAACGGCTTAGGGAGCCATGATTCGAGATTGACTCTGTGCATGCGTGTCCCTTCAGGGCCAGGTGTGCAACGAGAGAGATAGGGAGCGTACCTCGTCTCTTCAGGGTTTTTTGTCGGTGGGGAATGCCACCCCAGCCTATTCGTAATCCGATGAACGTGCACGTCGACCCCGATGCCCACGTTTCTACCAGTCAAATGACCACATGAGAACACCGCGGGCCAGACGGCAACCTGGAAAAGGGACGTACAATTTCCATGCCACTTGGAGGGTCAAAAACGCCATCTTGGGTCCTACGCCAGTGAGCGAACACAGTTCCTCCGCCGTCTTGGGGACGTCGGCGTCGAAGTTGTCATGTAACCGGCGAGCTGCCTGTTTAATGTACCTAGTTTCATTGCTCGGTCGCCGTACTAATGCAAGAGGGGTGCTACACGCACTGCGTCTTTTTTCTCCAAAATCCCACCTTGGCGATACATTCGGCGATGAGGGACTCGTCTGCGTCCAACATGGCTTGAATAGAAATCGCGCCGCCGAGTGCGACGCGTAATTTCGCTATCGCGGCATCGGTCACCTCGTCCTTGGTCTGAGAAGACAGCATCAGCGACACGAGCGTCGCAAACCGTTGGTTCTATGACACAAACGACTCGTCAGCACGTCTGTCGAAGCCACGGCGGAGAACGAGGCGCACCTTGGGCTCGCTCTCCCCCCGCTGTGCGAGCTGACACCCCATTGTATCTACCGGCGCCTGCATCTTTGCCCGCATCGCCTTGATCCCATCGTACGCCTCTGCCCATCTCTCCGGCGTCGGATGTGGCACCTCCAGCCGCGCCGTGACGCCGCCCGTCTTGGACTTGGACTTGCTCCGGGGCTTGCGCTTCTCGGGCGAGGCCACGACCGAGTCCGTTGGGCCGTCGGTGTCAGATTTGACCATTTTTCGACGCGACGAAGGCCGCTTGGTGACAGGTTGGGCGTCCAACACGACTGTTTTCTCATCGTCGTCCTCGCGTTTGAGCGTGGACAGCCCCACCTCGGACGACGACTGAACCACGTCCGGAGCTTCGTACAGGGTCACCGCGCTGTGGTACGGGCTCTTCTTCGCCGCCAACCGCGTCAACCGCGTCGACGCCGTTCGCCTCGCCGCACACATCAAGTTGTCGCCGTTTGGACGTGAGTACGGCTACACACCAGGAGGAGGAAGAGGCCAAGTCGCAACCTACAACAAAATATTACATGTACCCAAAAAGGAAAGTAACTAAGAGACCAAAGTCTATTGGCAAGATGGAATGAACGGAAACCATGGATGGACGTCTGGGTCCCACATCAACGCGGACGCGTCCCACTCGTTTGCTTCTGACATGGACGCGGGGAGCTTCTCCAGCCTTTGACACACGTCGCGCAAGCACTGTACCGACTGACACCACGCGTAAGCAATCAAGACTGGGCAGTCAACGGAAATATACCTGTTTGCGCTCTTCGACCCAAGCTCCTGTCCAGTCCGTTAAAGAAGCGACCAATCCTTCCAGGAGCATACCAGCCAGTCGAATCTGTCCCGCAGGCGAATAATCACGATCCTTTCAGCCAATCAGCCCATCCATCCAATGAGAACGAAAAGGGATTAAATCTGTACCTGCTGTACAGTCGAACAGGCAGCGGTGAACTTGAGAAAGTGGGGATGTCCAATAGGCGGATGTCCTATATGCTCGTATTCGTCGATAAACGCCCACTTATACCGCCGAATACAGTTGAGTCGCATGCGCTGCCATGATGGCCCAAGTTTTTTCAGAGTGACCTAGCATGCGATCGCGTCAAACCGGTCGACAACTAGAAAACGAAATCACAAACCGAGAAAACAGCCAACGACGTCGCTTGCAAGGCCGTCATGAAGATGAACTGAAACTGATATTCATCGTAGGCAGGTGATCCTGGTGGACGAAATGATCAACATGCAAGCTGCGAGCTTTGGAGGCCACTCGTTTACCTTGTAGCCCCGGCAGGAGCTCATCCATAGCAGAGAGTTGCAATTCCAATACTTGAGTAGCGTACCAATACGCAAACACACGTTCATCGGCAGAGTAAAGTGACAGTTGGGCCCCAGAAAAGATGACTTCACGGATAACCGATAACCTTTGCACCAAGACTGTGGTGCACACGCCGGGTAATGGGTCTGGTGCAGGCTGGAAAGGTCGTCAGACACATCCACGTGAATACCAACCATAGTACATACCCAGGGGTTGAGGTGATTTTGGATATCCACCAACAACGCATAAAGTGTGTGCCAGTCATACAACGACTTCATGCAATACCTCCGCCGCCGCGCAGGGTTGTACCACAGTGACTTGACGTAGCCAAGTTCAAGCTATCCAGAAATACAGGTCTATGACGAGTAGGAGAGGTGAGGGTGCACTCGTACCTCGATGATCGAGCGCTCAAGATGCGCCAACGGGGACGTTTGTGGACCTTTCCAACGGCAACCAATCATATCAATAAACGAATCATAGGATATTCCACAGTTTTCCGCGAAAAAGCAATCCACGATATGTTTCTGCGTGTAATTGCTCAACACCAATCCGTCCTCAAAGAGGGTCGACTGGAAACGCATTGTCAGGAACAGGGACAAAACGAGTAGAGCATGCCTCAGTACCTGGCATGCAGACCGGATATATGGCAAACGTCGGTCTGGTTTCGAGAACCATACTTGAGTGTGGCCCGTAATCTGCGAGTTGCGTCAGCCAAATGGTTCCTCGATCGATGTAGCTGCAACGACCTTCCAGCTTGTAAGGTTCGACATGCCTGCCAAGGTGCTGAGCTGCTCCAGCGAGTCTAGAAGCCCCGCCAGTTTATTCCACGCAGTGTCTTGTTCGGGCAACCGGATGACATGGAGTGGTATGAACGAAACAAGAACGCGGGCAAATTCAGGGTCGAAGGCGCGAGGCGCTGGAGATTTCGGTCCGGGCACTGGAGGCGGGTTTTGCCGTATTTTTTGTATCAGTCCACGCGCAGTATCGATAAGCAAACGAAAGCGGAGGTATTCCTTCGTTAATTGGGCCGCAAAGAGTTCGACAAGCGTCTGATAAGATATTAGCGAGGTGGAAAGTAGTGGATGTGAAGGCTTAGACCTTGCGCAGAACGAGCCGATCACGGAGCGCTTCCTTGCAAGCCGAAGACGCTGCACGAATCAGCCGAGTGCAACGACACACCACTAGAAATTACCTTTGAAGGAACGATCCACCCAGGCGCAAGCACGTTCCAACTGGGCTTGAATATAGCTCACGGGAAGGGCCTCCGTCAAAGGCACTTCGCACTTTTCGCTCTGCCAGTCTTCGGTCTGTTAAACCAGCACAAACGCATGAGGATGCAATGTGTAAAAGCACGTCATGAGACGGACATCGTGCACATTCCCCTTGTTGAGTTCTCTCCACGAAAGATCGCACGATTTGAGCAAGCCATAGACGTAAGCTCTGAGAACGATAGTGATGAGCTCAAGTGGGCGCTGGCGGTCCACCTCCACGACGTGATCTGCTGGTATCAATTCTGGATCAGTTTCTCTCAACGCATGGACGTGTAAAAACGAGTATATGGTTTGAGAGAGGGTGTAACCAGTATGCCATTCCATCTGGGACGCGACGGGCTATGAATACCGGGCATAGGATATACACATGTATCTGATCATTCACCTCACAGGCAAAGGAGCGATCTATTATCCAGCACACCTCCTCTGGGAGCAAAGGCTCGAGGGGATCGAAGATGGGCCGCGTTGCGTCCATGAGCGCTAGACCACTGTCGAACCGAGGTTCGCCAATCTTTGCTCGAACCTGAGAGACGCGCGAAGCGAAGAAGCAGGCGACCTACTTCAAATGCCGCCATAGCGTCTTGGAGGGTAAAATCTTTTGCTAGGATGAGTCCCCCAGAAGGTATGTCTTGAGGCCCCAAGGTAAATGAGATGGACATGGACAGAGTCGCGTGGGGGTTCACCTTCAGCAGCGTCGGCGAACGTCTGTGTAACATCGTAGAAATTGTCTCCGCCTGGCAAGCTGTAGTCGACCTGGTAGTCCATGGCCGTCGTCGCCATCACCGACGGTGAGGACGCGGTGGAGATAAAGAAAGGAGAAAAAGGTGCGAGCGTCAAGCCAAATATCTCATGAAACGGACGGAGTTTCAATCACACCCCCTTGGACATGAACCCATTTGGTCGGGTTGGTCGACCTGCCCAGCGAGTTTGGCAGTGTCAGCGACGAGCAGCGTCAAGAGTCGTCTTGTCGGGAATACAGCCGACAGGCATCCCTCATGTAGGCGCTGAAGAGCCCTTAAGCGTATTTGACTAACGTCTGTGTAGTTGGGCAACTACTTGGGTGCCCTGTCCAACTGGGTCAGGTTGGAGAAATCTGCACAGCGGGATGACGTCCTTCTCTTTTCGATCGTAGGATGGCATGCGTTGACCCTGCCTCAAGACCCTGTCCTTCTACGGTCTGCCAGAGACGACATGCTTGCGGTCCTTCTCGCCATCGGAATCGACCCAACGCGTTCAATACTGTTTCACCAAGACCATGTAAGGACGTCCACTTTCTGCGACGTCGACAAGCTCAAGTTTCTACAGAACCGACATCACACAGAACTCGGTTGGATTTTGAATTGCCTTACACCTATAGGAAAACTTCGCCGGATGACAACATGGAAGGTTGGCAGCGAACCGGAATGATTTTTTCACTTGTCTCATTTTTCCAAGTCGCGACTGGCAGCATCGAGAAACGCGGGTACGGAAAACGACGTAGACGAGTCGCAACTCAATGCTGGCCTGTTCACTTATCCAGTTTTGCAAGCCGCAGACGTGCTGATTTATAGGTGAGCAGTCAACTCTGAATGCCGATTAACACTGAGGGATGGTTGCAGGGCTACGCATGTTCCCGTAGGAGAGGACCAGCGACAACATATAGAGCTCACCCGTGATCTAGCAGAGATATTTAATCGCACATTCAATAGGGACCAGTCACCACTCTTTCCGTTACCCGAATATGTAGACAGTCAGTCCTTTTCCTCGACCTGGTGGCCCAACCCTCACCTCTCCACAGCTCCATCCAAACGCATCCTCTCCCTGAAAGATCCATCGTCCAAAATGTCCAAGTCTTCACCAGACACGGCCTCGCGTATTCTTTTGACGGACACTGCAGATCAAATCAAGGCTAAAATTCGTGGCGCCGTAACAGATACCACCCGAGGCATTACCTACGATCCTGTGTCTCGTCCAGGTACCTCGAATCTGCTTACCATTCTCGCGGCGTGCACCGACAGGGATGTCCTCGACGTTGCGACACGATACGAGAACAAGGGACATGCAGATCTAAAGAGCGATGTAACTGACGCCGTCGAAGAGGTGCTAAAAGGCCCTCGAGCTGAGTTGGAGAAAATTCGCCACGAGAGGACCTTTCTCGCAGAGGTTGCACGCAAAGGCGCTTCTCGTGCGATGGAGCACTCAGCGGCGACGATCGACCGAGTCCGTAGACTAGTAGGATTGTCCTAATAGACTTGTTGTCGAATGTTTATCGCTCCTTGACGATGACACCATCACGAGCGCTGTCCAAGGAACAAGAACGAAAGGCGGTCGAGTTCCTCGAGTACTCGTTCCAAGACATCGAGAGCTCGTTCAAGAAACGGTGCGCCATCAACCAAGCATGGTCATGTCATGAACCGACCTCGACCCAGCTCAGAGCCATCGCTCACCAAGCTGCCCACCCTGACAGCCTATCTCGACGCCATGCACCACCTCCTCGCCTTCATCCTGCAGATACCGCCCATCGACCCTTCCACGTCGCTACGCACCGCCTTCCTCCTCCGTCTCACCAACGACGTCATGAACTCGGTCCCAGGCTACCCGCCCGAGATGGACGACCTCCAACAGCTCCTCGACTTTCTCGACGACCTGGACGAGGCATGGTTAGCCGTGCTCAATTCTCAAGTATGGGACCCCTCGTCGGGCGCGGGCGTCGACCTCGTTATCCCCGTCGACATGATCGAGCCAGGCCGACCCATCCGCTCGACGCCCGTAAGTCAAACCGAGCGCACGCGGTTGCATAGCTTGCTCGTCATGGGCACGGCAGGGCTAGAAGAGTGGTTGTCCACGCTCGCGACGCCCGGCGAGGACTATCAGTTGGCGCTGGAGCGGGCGGGGCTCATGCAGGGGTTCGACGACCTGTTTGCGAAGACGCTGGCCGAGATGGGGAGTCTGTCGGAGCCGTTGATCGATCCGGTGGGGAGCATGGGTACATGTTGACGCAAAGAAAAAAAAACGTAGCAAAGGAGTTGTACTGTAATCCCAAACTATCGTCTGCGTTGTGTCCGACGACTCTGGCCTAAACACGACTCGTCAGTCAATCCAGACGGCGTGGCGAACGAGACATACTCTTGTCTTTTGCCTTGGTGGGTGCGCCTTTGCCTCTGGCACGCTTCATGTCCACGTCCCACAACCTCTGCGCCTCTGCGAAATTGACCAACTCCAACTCTGGCCACTCTTTGGCGAATTTGGACATGGAGAGGTCGATGTCTTGGGGGTAGTAGTTGACCATGGACGGACCGCGAAGTCGCGCACGAAAGTATTTGGCGCCGGTGCGCACCGAGGTGGGGTTGTATGCCGTTTTAAAGAGGGTACATCGGGCCTTGGTCAATGCAGCCAGTCGACTTGGCGTCACGGCTGCCAGCGCTGCCATGGTGGTCTTGGTTAGACTTGCGATCTTAACATGACCAAACATAGGAACGTCCTTCCCACCACACGAAGAAAGCACACTAGTGCACCCTTTGCAAACCATCTATGTACCCCAACACCGACACAGGGTCGCGCCAAGGTAGGCAACGACTTCGTACCGGACTGGTAACCACGAACTGTGTCCGCTGTGCTACAGGATTTGGGGGTCGAACTACCCATTTTGGTGCGTACATGATGACATGTAATCCACCTGCATACAATTAACTTGCGGGTGCACTTTGATTGACGGCCATGACAACCCATCATCAGACACTGCTGCAAAACCCCAAACCAAACTGTCGAACGCACGCATGGCGCGCCCAGACTTCCTCCCGTGTCAGGGTTTGCTTTCCCAACGTTCCTTTCCCAACGTACACGTGCGTTGGCTGGCGTTGGCTGGCGGCGGGATTTGAGTGGCAGGGAAAGGGTATAAGTAATGAGAGCCTTTGGCCAGTCCATCTCATCCTGATCCACCAAAATGCTCAGCAAACACGCGTTTTGTCTCGCAGCAGCCGCGGTAGGCGTTGTTGCAACCATCCCCCCTCCCACTTTCACCGCACCTGCTGCAGCGTAAGCTAGCGATCCTTGTTTCTGATGTCACCGCGCTGAAGGCGTTTCGCAGACCGACCGACCAGTCCTCCTTCTATGTGGGCCCCTCGAACGGCACGATCCATAACGGTCCGGTAGTGCCGGGAAAGGTTTTCGACCGCTTCATTCAAATCTGGCTTGAGAACATCGACTATGCAACGGCCATCGCAAGCCCCGCGTTCAAGAACCTGACTAGCCAGGGCATCCTTCTTACCAGCTACTATGCAGTCACCCATCCTAGCGAACCCAACTACCTCGCGTCGATCGGAGGCGACTTCTTTGGGCTTCCGTCCGATGCGCTCACGTACATTCCCAGCAACGTCTCGACGATCGTCGACCTGTTGGAGCTGAAGGGTGTCAGCTGGTCGACCTACCAGGAGAACATGCCTACGGATGGATATGCAGGCTTCAACTTCGCCAACCCGGATGGCTACACGTACTACGTGCGCAAGCACAACCCGTTGATTGTCTATGATTCCGTGTCCACGGATCCAACCCGTGTCGCACGCATCAGGAACTTCAACGATTTCGCTGTCGACGTATGTGTTCTCTGATTGCATCGGTGTGTCATATCGCTGACGGTGTGCTCAGGTGACCAACAACTCGCTCTCTCAGTGGGTTTTCGTCACACCTAACATTCTTAAGTGGGTTGCTCTGTTTGGAAAAGATGCTGCAAGCGTATTAACCACATTATAGCGATGGGCATGATACCAATGTCACCTATGCTGGTTCTTGGCTAAATTACTGGCTCGTGCCCTTGCTCGAGGACCCTTACTTCAACACGGAAAATACACTTATCCTACTCACATTTGACGAGTATGGCGACCTTTCTCACTCGCAAAGAAATTTTTGCTCATGTTTTTAGGAATGAGGACTACAACATCAATAACAACGTATTCAGCCTCCTGCTTGGTGGCGTCGTCCCAAAGCACCTTCACGGTACAACCGATGATACGTTCTATACACACTATTCCACGTAAGGAGGATCTTTCTTGCTGGTTCGGCTCATCCGCTTATACTCCTCGAACAGCCTCTCCACCGTCCAAAGCAACTGGGAGCTTGACAACCTTGGTCGCCAGGACATCAACAAAACTGTCTCTAGTGCGCCTCTCGTTCTGATACGCTTGCACTGACCCTGACATATGTCGACTTGGCAGACGTGTTCGACTTTGTGGCCAAAAAGACCCACTACAAGAACAACGGTCTCACTACCAAGGATCTTCCGCTTTTGAACCTCACGGGCACCTATCCCGGTCCTCTCAACCCCCAAGACTATGCCCCTTGGCCGGCACCGGTCAATGGGACTGGCGCGGGTGGTGGACCGACGTTTTACCCACACTGAGTGCAGCCACTGCACGCGTGGGTGGATGCTAGAGCCCGTTGATGCGTTTTCATGATAAACTGGTGTTGACGGATGTGTGATTGAAATATGCTTGACAGGCTTTTGATTTACCTACGGTAGTTTGTTTAGTCGGCTGGACTCTTATCCTGCATCCCGTGTGACCAGATAACCGATCCATTTACTCTCTTCCGTGAGTCATCTGTTTGGGGTGATTTGGTACGTACAAGCGATCGGCGTTGCGTCCAAACGTGTACTAGCGTGTGGTACTACTAGTAGGGCAGCTCGGGTGTTCGAGCGTACCCACATGCAACTTGGGTGCAAGGCAAATAGCTTTGCGATCGCCACAGGCAGGCAAGAAACTGTAGCTCAGGCTTATGTCATCCAACATTCGAAGCTTTGATCCGGTGTTGCCATCATTGTCCGGGTTAGACGGCAGCGGCCCACAAACGCCACGGTTCCACCGTGTGGCTCAAATGGGCGAGACCAGACGGAACCTCAGTTCGTACTCCCAAAAACCCCAAGCTCGCACAGAGATCGACCACAGATAAGCTGCGTTGGTGTCAATGTACCTTTGCAAAAATTCCCGACGATGATGAAGCTGTCCTACTCTGTGATTGCTTCATTTGTCCAAATATTGGCACTTTTTTCCGCTTAACGTAAAGGCTCGTGTTCGGTTAGTCGACCTGGTCAAGTTGGAAGTTGGAACCGCCAAGATGCTACGGAAACTCGCAATTTTCCTTGCAGTAGTGGCAAGCACACTTGCGTCGCAGATACCTCCGTCGACCTTTACCGCACCTGCCTCAGCGTACGTTGGTGATCCGCGTGGCCACTGCCCTACCGCTGACATCGTCTCGCAGCCCGACCGCCGAGTCTTCGTTCTACGTCGGTTCGCCAAATGGCTCGCTCTCGAATCCTGAAAACGTGCCCGGAAGAGTCTTTGATCGCTTCATCCAAATCTGGCTCGAAAACGTCGACTTCAATGAAGCCCTCGCGAGTCCCGCGTTCAAGAATTTGACCAAGGAGGGCATTCTTCTTACAAGTTACTATGCCCTGACACACCCGAGTGAACCCAACTACATCGCGTCCGTCGGCGGTGACTTTTTTGGGCTCGCATCCGACAATCTCGTCTCTATACCCTCGAATGTCTCGACCATCGTGGACCTTTTGGAGTTAAGGGATATCAGCTGGGCGTCTTACCAGGAAAACATGCCTACGGACGGATACCAAGACAACAGCTTCACTAACCCTGATGGGTATACCTACTACGTGCGCAAGCACAACCCGTTGATCTCTTATAACTCTGTTACCACGAATCCATCTCGTACCGCGCGTATCAGGAATTTCAACGATTTCGCTGTTGATGTGTGTTCTTTGGTTGCTCTAGTTGGTGATGTTGCTGAGGGTGTACCCAGGTCAACCACGACTCCCTCCCCCAGTGGATTTTTGTCACACCCAACGTGCGAGAGTAGGCCGCTCTACGTTGCAATCGGTGCTAATGTCTCACGCTGACTTCATAGCGATGGGCACGACACCGGTGTTGACTATGCTGGTGACTGGTTGAATTACTGGCTGAGTCCACTCCTTGAGAACTCCCATTTCAACACTCCCAAGACATTGATCTTGTTAACGTTTGACGAGTGTGTCGATCCCTGGTGCAAAGACGCTTCTGCTCATGCTGTTTTTATAGGAACGAAAACTACAAGGTCAATAACAACATATTTAGCCTTCTACTTGGAGGTGTCCTCCCAAAAGAACTCCAGAACACAACGGATGATACGTTTTATACGCACTATTCGATGTAAGAGACCTTCTTCAGTAGCGAGTCGCATCGATGCATTTGAATTGAATAGCCTCTCCACCGTGCAAAACAACTGGGAGCTTGACAACCTCGGTCGTCAGGACCTCAACAAGACCCTTACCAGTTACGCCATGCCATTCCTTTGACTAACTGACTTGGATCTAACCTTTTTGACAGACGTTTTCACTTTTGTTGCAAAGGCAACAGGTTACCAGAACAACGACCTCACCACCACCGGCCTTCCACTTCTGAACCTGACGGGCACGTATCCTGGTCCTCTCAACCCTAACAACAATGCTCCTTGGCCGGAACCGGTCAACGGGATGGGCGCGGGTGGACCGACCTACTCAAACTGAATGCATTCCCGACCACTACCTCGGTCAACTTGACGAAAGTCTCCATGACGGGCCGAGTGGTACTGACGTGGACGTAGCTGTTAGCATACAGGACCGCTTGGCTGGGCATGTAAACTGTGTACCTTTTGACAGGGGATAGTTAGGAGTCCTGCATTTGCTGAAATGTTCATGCACACGGTACAGTCTGAATGTTGCGAGCCCGAAGTGGACGAGGTCCGTGAGTCGAAGGCGTCCCACATCCAAGGATACGGGCGGCGGAGATAATTAGCCCACTGAACGTCTGCTACACAGATTTAGCTTCGGTGGCTGTGCCACCGCCACAAGACCTGAATTTAATCAAGGAACACCAGATCAGT
>JBBPOD010001036.1:0-12028 GCA_038091255.1 Tylopilus intermedius | reverse complement strand
CCTTGTGAAGCATATCCGAGCTCGACGAAGACACCAAAGCAATCGCAAGACCCGTCTGAGATAGTGATCCAAGGGACCAGATCCCGGACGTGCTTTCTCGGAGGGTTGCACTGGTGGAATGACCCTTTGCCTCGGGGGAACCAGGGGAAACGGAGCGACTCTTGGTGTCAGTCGAGGCTGAGGGTCCTCGCGAAGGTGTTTGAGAATGAACGTCATAGGGGTACGGGGGATAAGGCAAGGGGGGCTGCGGCCTCTTGGTCCGAAGCTTTTTCGGTGCCTTTCTCTTGTTGGAGGGTAGCGGGAAAAGAGAAAGCTCAGGAGTTTTCTCTACTTGACGTCGAGGCGAGGAACGGCTAGTGGCAAAGGTATTCATACTGTTTGCGAGAGACACGCTCGAGTGCAATGGTGAAGTGAAAAAGAGGGACTTTTCGAGTGGCGGTGACATCAATGATGGTGGGCTGAGGGGCAAAACCGAAACATGCATGTCAGGAACTAAAGATCGCCGTGAGGCACCATCAGCTGCCGGTATTTTACGAGGTGTTCGGGAACGACGGCGCTGAGGTGCCTGCGTGTAGATGTCTGGATGCCTCTTTTCTTCGTCCTCTTTGTTCGTATTCGCTGGCCCGTCCTCGCTGGGTGCTGCCTCCGATGGCGCCTTGGACTCCGAAGCGAAAGGAGTCACTTTGCGAGGCTGCTTCATTTTCGCGGGAGGAGACACCACGTCTTGCTTGATAGGAAGCGTCTGCTTTGGCGAACTTCCTGGGACATCTGCAAGATCTTGTATTTCGCTCCATGAGCCAAAAAGCCCGAGCGAATCTCCGGCGTTACCGGTAGCAAAACCGTCATCCACAGAGCGGTGCGCGCTGCGAGACCGATTGTCCTCAGCAAGAGTCGTCTTTAAGCTGCCAACCCGACGCACTCCGCTCGTGGGGGTTTTGTCAGCAGGTTCTTCATCCGGTTTAAGGTCGTACTCCTTGCACGCAGTAGGTACTCGGCGGTAGCTTTTCAGCTTCAAGATGTCAAACATGCTGCGACGGAACGGCTTCGGTAAATTGTCCTGTGCATTGTATTGGTCTCCTGGCGGAGTTTCTGGTAGCGACGGAGAAACGCGTATTTGTGGCAAAGAGACAGGAGCCACTGCTGGAGATGTTGCGATGAACGGATCTGCCTCGGTGACCACCGTAAACCTCTCGCCGTCACTCGATGGAATGATGGTCTCGGTGTAGGCAGGCTGAGAAGAATGCGAGTGGATCTTCCACGCAAACGTTCGTTTGGGTGTGTATCTCGAGCCGTGAATAGTAAATTTGCTAGGAGTGACGGCGGCGAAAAGGGATACTTGTTCCATGCTTGGATACCCATGAACGAGTAATCGGTCTTCAACGTCGTTTTCTGGTGGGACATACGGGGGACCTGGCAGGCAGCTTGATGTACGAAGCAAGCGTCTTTCTCGCCATTTGAGGAGAACCACAGCAGTCACGGCACCGAGCACAATACCGAGTGCGATAAATAAAGGGATGAGATAGAGTATGTTTAGCTGGCGATGGTACGGAAGCTTCGGCAAGACGGCTGGGGGTAATGTCGTCGCTGGGGGTAACGCAGTGATCTGGATCAAAGGAGTAGGAGGGAGATCGGTCGGAACCGCGACATCTTTGACACCGGTAGCCACACCTGGATCAGTGCTCGAGCTACCATTAAGGAAAGGAACCACGGTTGGGGTGTCTCCTGCGACATAGTACGACAACCGATAATCGTATGAAGTGGTCGCCGCGAACGGAATCGCTTGGTTCATTTTGTGCAGGCTGGCAACACCTGATTGGATTGTGAAGATGTCGGTGGGGCAATCAAGGAACTAGGAGATTTCGTACCTGGTGATTGTATATACAGCATCCTGCTCTGAGCTATGGGTTGTAGTCGGGGGCAAGGACTATGAATTTGACTCGGGATTCCACGCCGAGAGCGGATAGGTCTGCCTCGGGCTTGTCCAATGAGAGACCGGCAGCGATAAAAGTAGATCGTCGGATAAGATGGGAGGATGGGGAGTATGAAGCACTTGCTACACCTGACCGCTTTGTCTTTCGCCAAAATGTAGTTGGACGAACTGCCCTAACTGGTCAGGGGCGGATTGCCTGACGGACAAGTCTTTGTACTCACAAAGCGGAGGAGGTGGACGAGAAAGTTCGCTCCTGTCTGTGGGAGTATATGAAGAGAAAACGCGCCTGGGTATGTCTACTATGGGTGGGATGATAAAAGGCACTTGGGAGGAGGCGGGCGAAACTGTGGACGGAGGGGCTGAAGCAGGTCGCTGAGGATGAGACCTGGATGCCTTGAACGTCCTCCTTGGAGGCGACAGAAACGCGGTATCCAAGTTAGACACTTCGACAGGCGAAGGAGGACCGTCCTCGTCAGTGTCCACGTTCTCGAGCGTGACCATGACTGGCCTGGTGAGGTCATTCTGACTTCGACGGGCGAAGTTGAAACCCAACGGACTCTGTTTGGGATATAATGGTGTGGGCGAGACCAGAACAGTCAAATCTGACATGTCAGTCACTGAAAGTGTTTCAACACGTTAGCCTGGGAGAGATGCGACCCAAGTACACATATTAGGTACTTTACATACAACCATCTAATGACTGTCTTGTTGCGCTTTGCCCCCTCTCCAACTGGCGCTCTGCACCTCGGTGGTCTTCGAACAGCGCTCTACAACCATCTTTTTGCAAGAAAACACGGCGGCCAGTGGTTGCTTCGGATCGAAGACACTGACGCGGTACGCGGTGTTCTCTGCTTTCAAGTCGCTCTAACACCCTACCCATCCAGTCCCGCTGTGTTCCAGGCGCTGTAGATGGTATTCGGCAAGCTCTGTCCTGGGCTGGCCTTTCCTACGACTTTGGCAAGTGTACATCCCGCCGGCAAACGCTCAAATTTCTTACCATTCTCCGAAAGGCCCTGGACTGGATGGCGCGCATGGTCCGTATTATCAGGTGTGTAACCACCGTGCTCTCCACGCACCACCCCTCTCCAACATTCTGGCAGTCAGACCGTCTAGACTTGTACCGCTTGTACGCAGATCGACTCTTGGAGGTGCGCCAGCCTGCAGGGTGTCGTGCTGTCTTCTTAACAGCTCCTGCAGTCAGGCCATGCATACCGTTGTTTCTGTACTCCAGACAAGCTCGCTGCTACGAGGGAAAAGTTGGCCCGTGCCGGATCAAATTCGACGTACGACAAAGCATGCCTTCATCTCACCGAAGAAGAGGCTGCAAGACGCGTCCACGTCGGCGAAAAGTCCATCATCAGGCTCAACGTATGTCATTATCCCCGTGACGGCCTTATTGTTGATCGTTTGCCCAGGATGACAGACTCCCTCAACGCGTTGCGGTGCACGACATCGTATTTGGAGACTTGCGAGATGCACATGCTTCTCTGCCAACCGATCCCGTCCTCCTCAAATCCGACTTATTTCCTACTTACCACCTTGCTTCTGTCGTTGATGACCATGAGATGGGCATCACGCACGTAATTCGAGGCGAGGCAAGTCTCTCGTTCATACAAGCGAACTCCTCTACATGTGATCTCTTAGGAATGGCTTCCGTCTCTTCCACTTCATCTTGACCTGTATTCTTGCCTGTCGCTCAAGCCACCACAATTTGCACATCTCCCCATATTGCTGAATCCCGATGGTAGCAAGATGTCGAAACGCAAGGGCAACGTTGCGGTCCTGGAATTTATGGTATGTCACACGACCACGCTTGTTCCTTCCCCCTTGATATTCATCTCCGAATGCCAGAAAAGAGGCTGGGAGCCTGAGGCACTGATCAATTGGCTGGCCTTGGCAGGGTGGGGACAGACAGCACGATCTTCATCGGACTTCACTGCCCGCGGTCCTGAAAGCACTGCAATCCTGACGCTGCCAGAACTAATTGAGCAGGTGTGCCTCAAATATTCTATTTTTGATCGAATGACTGAAATCTGTCTGACAGTTTGATCTAGCGTCCCTGACGCATCGTCGACAAGTCTTGGAGCCTGCCAAACTTGAATACATGAACAAACACCATCTTATGCGCAGCTGGAAAGATGACCAAGGAACATTGAGCCACACACGCCGTATACAAAATTATGTACGAGCCACTTTCCCATCCAGGTAGGTCGTACCACGCGGTATAGTAATGTGGGCTTGCTTGACCTCTTTCCACAGCCAACTAACGAATCCCGAATACATTGCCAAGGTCATCCATGTGTTGCAGGTGAGTGTCACGTCTCGTCTCGGTAACCCATTCTAAAGTGCTCCGTCATGCGTGACCAGGGACGGATAACCATCTTGCAAGACGTGCCGAGCTTAGCTCCCTACTTTTTCGTCGACCCGGACTATTCAACGGCAGAGGCACAACTCATACGCGACTCGATATCGAATGATGATTATCGTGAGTGCCAGCCTTTCCGTCACCGATCCGGGAACTCACCCTTTTCGTCTTTCTGCAGGTCACACGGTGGGTGTCACATTACGCCATCTCGAGGCAGAGCCGGACACGCACGGTGTTGGCAATCTTTCATCGCTCGTGCACGCTGCTTGCGATGCGACCAAACTCAAGCAAAAAGTCTTCATGACAGCGCTTCGGCACGCGTTGACCGCGATGAAGGTTGGTCCTCTGCTTTTTCTTCGTCCACTTCTCAAGTCTATCATCATCTCGTTCCCCTTCAGACCGGCCCAACTATCCCTGAAACGATCGACGTACTCGGGCTAGAGCGAACTCTTCTCAGACTCAAGGACGCACTCCTCGTCAACGGTCAAACAGCCTAAGTGACGGTCGATGATTGAAATCTAAGCGCATCATGATCCGTTCTCTGCTTGAGTACAAACTATTGTAACTTGTACATGATGCCAAAAAAAAGAGAAACCAGACGCGAGTGGAACACCAGCTTCACAGCATTTCCCATCCACCGCTATCCACCGTGCTCTCCAGCTTCCGCGCGACGGCTGTCGGAATACCGTGATTGAGCCACGTCTTTCGAATTTCCTCCCACCGCGGGACGTGGAGGTATTGTCTCCGCCCACGCCTATCAGAGGGGATTCAGTAGCTGAAGATTTAAGTAAACATATTATGGAGCACGCACCGCATCGAGATATCGACTTCTCCATGCACATCCAAGTAGGGCGAATGAGCAAACGTCCCGTTGTTGGCGTAAAGGTAGAGCAATGAACATCGCTTGACGATGAAATATAACCCTATCATGCCGCCGCACCTAAAATCGCCCATGATCAGTCATTTCAAGCGGCGAAGATCATCATAGAGCTCGACGTACTCTCTCGTGTGTAGGCTACACTCCCCCCGGCCGCCCGAGTCAACGTCCGTACAACAATGACTGAGCATACAGCATATCGTACCACATATTAGACAAATGGCGGCGTCCGTCGGTACGGTATTGCACCGTGCACACCGCATCACCTTCTCTCGCTCGTTGAATAGATTATCGAGCACGACGGGAAGGCGCGCGAGGTGGTAGACAGCGGGGTAGTCCAGCACGACGCCACAGTTGAGCTGTGATGCCGCATGAGAATGTCCATAGTGGGCACACCAACCGGAGAGTGCGTTTTGAAGCGTGTCTTGGTTCGGTAGGTCTGATAGCGGCGGAATGTGCAGTAACGTGAGAAGACGCCGGTACTCGTTATCTTCTGCAGCACCAGCCAAGGGCGGTGTCGGGAAAGCATTCGGGAGAACGGAACGGCATAGAATAGCCGCGCGTCGGAGGAAAGGCAACGTGAACGCATACAACAGCTTTTCAATCCGAGCTTCGCCAAACATCTCAAACACGAGCGTTGCGGTGTGCTCAAACACGGGTGAGTGACGGACGACAGACATGAAAAACATCCGAACATCGCCAAAAATGTCTGTGTGCCTTCGCGAAGTGACCTGAATAGAACTGCAAGACCGCGCCTTATTGAGGACGTAGACCATTCCGATGACGGTGCGTGCTAGGCACGCATAGTAACACAGCACGAGAACGTGCTGGAGCATTGATGGAGCGACGGCAGCCGTTTCGATAAGCACCGTAAATGGGTCACGGAGGAGTAAGGGGTACGAATACGACGTGAGAGACGTCCTGCTCCATTCTGGCAGTAAGCGTTTGATAATGGCATGTTTCACTGCCTCCTTCCCACCATCTGGTCGTCCTTCCAGCTCTATCTTCGCCAGCGAGGCCAAACAACCGAGCAAAGACCGCACCATTCGAACTTGCGTTTCCGTCAAGCCGTCCGCAACGTCCGCGGTCGCACTCGTCCCACGTGCTGTTACCTCGATGGAGGCGATCGTGTAGCCGATGAGCTCCTCTGGCAGGTAAATCCCCGACCCCCTTTCACCCGGCTCGGGCTCCGGTCGCTCTCGTAGGTGGCGCGTCTGCTGCGAGATGACCTTGGCTGCGTTGATCACGCTGTCCAACATTTTGAACGTTTCAAAGTTGTCCCCACGCCGAATCTGCACGGGGTAGTTGGGATCTTGCGCACTCCAAAAAACGAACTCGCCCGTGCCATTCCGGAACTGCAACGAATCCATAGCTGTATCGGGTTTGGATTTAAGGATCGATATTCCCACCGCGCGGATCCAGTCGGGAAATGGGACAGTAGTAGCTGTGAGTGTCGATGGCCGAGAGATGGGGAGGATGATATTGCCTAGGCTCTTGCACAATGGGCAAATGTATTCCTTGCGAAGAATGTTCTCTGGATGGTTTCTTGTCGCATGCGAACGATGACGTTGACGAACGGAAGCATTGTAAACTTGGAAACACTCCACATGCATCATGTGGCCACACATGGACGTATGCAGGCCAAAGCGGGTATATTGCGCAGGGAAGCCATCAAAGTTGGGAGCGAACTGTGTGACGTCCTCGTAATGATCCACGTCCACGGATGGGAAAGTAGAAGGTGGGAGTTGCTGAGAACCGCGATCAAGAGAGTGTTGCATCCCCATCAGCTCGTTCAGGTACGCGCTGTGGCTATCGGGATGTTTCCTGAGTAAACGGCTGGGTTGGATGAGTCCGAGTGTCCCCCACGGCTTCGAGTCGTTGAGGTCCTCCTGGCAAACGATACACGAACCGTATTGCACCAATTCTTCAGGGGTCTCTTCCATCTCTTCATCTTCTTCATCGTCCATGCCTTCAAAGTTGATAGCAAAACTCGCTTGCTGCGCCTTCATCTGAGCCATAATTGCTTCCTGCCGTGCCTTCGCCGCCCGTTTCTTGAGCGCCTCGGAATCTTCACCAGATTCTAAGGCTTCGACAACCCTACGGCGCGCTTGCACCTCCTCCGGGACAAACTTGGACATCTCCCCTAAGATCCACGCCACCCGAGCCGCATAGGACTTGAAATGTTCTGCATGTTCCATCGCGCAGATGATATCGATTAGATTCTTGCCGTCCTCAAAGGCCTTGAGCGCAGAAAGATGACTGAAAACCGATGCGCGCTCCACGAGCGCGATCATGACGAGGTGAAATGCTTGATCGAGGATTGCCTCCGCGGACGGTGGGGTTGTCCCCGCCGCTTCCGTCAAAACCAGAATGTTGTAAATCGCGTAGAACATCACTTGGAGCAGTACTTCTGACTCCAAGAGCGAGGGTAAGATCGAGAATGGACCAGTCTCGATACCGATCGGTTTTGGCACAATAACCGGGTCCGCCTCGCCTGTCTTCTTCTTCCACCGCGCCTTGAGCACCGCTTCGACTTCTTCGCGTCTGTTTCGTGCGTAGTGGTAATAGAACGGATTAACCTCGTCGAACAGCGCGTCCTTGAGCTCGTAGGTACCTGTGTCGGCAGTCGCTTCTGGTGCCCGGAAGTTGGAGACTTGTCTAAGGACGTGCTCGAAACAGACGTCGTCTGCCATGCGCTCTGAGACGCGTTTTACGAGGTCGGTATACGTGCACGGCCCAGCCGCAAGCGCGTGAATGATCTCGCGCCGAACGGCGAGAGGGAGGGGAAGCTTGGTCGCACTTCCGTTTTCCGTCAAGAGGGTGATAATAACGTACAATACCTCCTCAACCATGCTGGATAGCTGAGGGCCCTCGTAAGTGGCATGGATCACTGCCCCGCGGAAGAATTGGAGCAACTTGAAGCGATCAAGGATGCTCACGATGACGGTGTTTGGGTCGAGGATGATGAGAGACGTTTGGAGGATAAACAGATCTTGGTCATAGCATAACTCGCGAAGCATGAAATCACGGTAATGCAACAACTGGCCACGTATCGGAAAGCCGTTGCGCACCCACAGTCCAGAGCGGATTTGTGCAACCATGGCGAGTACTGCAAGGCCAGATTAAAGCCAGTTAGAATAGTGACATCGCAATGCTCACCTCGCAAGGGGAAATCGATCAGTGCGAGAATAGATTCCTCTGTCGCGACTTGGATGAACAAGTCCCTCACGCTCGCAACACCCACTCGACCCAATGATTCTTCCGAAAGGAGGTCGACATTCTTCAGCAGTTCCGCCAAAAGCCAATGCAGGGAGTGATGGAAGCTGACCCAGCCCTCCAAGACGTCGAAATCCACAATGTTGTATTCGACATCCCCAAAAAGAACGTCGTGATATGCGGGCTTCGAGAACTTGTCCTTGTCGAGCTTATCGTTTGATAGCGTGCAGACTGAGAGAATATCTGTGACTACTATCGAGATGGCATTGATGAACTGTGACGGTGTCGCCCAACCAAAGGCCTCTCCATAAACCTTGATGACGCGCGATAGGGAGAGCGTGACGTTAAAGACGCTTATCCAAGCATCCGTCTCGTACTCGACGTGATTGGTGGTTGTACGTTTATTCGGATGGATGCACATGAAGAGTTGGCACACCTTGGCGAACTTGCGAATGAAGGAAGGGTTCTTGGCAATGAGCTGCTGCACGGGTTCGTTGTGGCAAAGGTACCGAAGGTCACTAAAAACCGGCATGAAGCGCTTAGACTTGAACGGGAAACTGTCGACATCCAGCTCTATTGCCTCCGGAGCGTCCGCCGGGGCGCCGACGATACGTTTGTTGATAATTTGATTCGTGAAGAAGTTGATGATGATGTCGAGCAACCGTGTGACGAGATCGTGATATCGAACAATGTGACTTGCGACGGACGGGACAGTGAAGAGTTGGAGGGCGAAATATTTTATAGACGTTTCCGCCTCTCTGTCGACAAGGAGATAGGCATCCACGATGCGTGGGTACACGGCAGCAAAATGGCCTCCTGAAAATGAAATAAGCCATTAAAACATTCCTCTTAGGAGATGACGGACCTATGGCAAGTTTGTGGAGGTGGGATAATGTGAGGATGGATGCGTATATCTCCTTCAGGCTGATACGTGGTTTCTTCCATAGTCGAGCATGATAGAGAAACATCCACTCGATCCTGCTCCGGTCGGCGAATTCTTGAGGACGGTTGGAAGTGTGGGATGGAGATTTGAACTTGGTATTTTCCTTTTCTTCAGGTCTAGGGGAGAGCAACTCCGCCGCAATGATCTCGCGAATGATGAGCATATCCGTCCCAAGTCTACTGCGGGTGAGGTCAAGGAGCCATTCGATGATGACGACGACGACCTGCTCCCGAAAGGTGTCGTATGCGCGCCGAATGGTGACACCGATCTCTATCTTTGAGATGAGTTGAGCTATCTCTAGAAGGCGAGGTACATTCGTGTTCATATCGATGATCTCACGTCCGTGCTCGTCGATGGCGTGTGCCATTATGGTTGCTTCTTTTCGATCACGATTCGTTGTATCGCATACGAGTTGGATGACTTCGTCGAACGAGTGTTTGTCGTCATTCCATATGATGACGGAGTACTGGTCCTTCTGCATAGGATCCGCGGTGGGCTGGAGCCGAAGGTCGGCTTCATTCGAGGGCACGCTCGGTTCGTCCGGTGAATAATCAAGGGTTTCAAGGAGAAAATCGAGGGCATAACCGATGGTGCGACCCATGTTTTCCCTAAGTTCTGCGGGGAAGGCAGCGCGGAACGGATAATGGGGGACGGGAGGGATGTCGGCATCAGAGATGGGCCTCGGGGGCACTCTTGGTGTTGTGTCAGGAGCAGAGGCGGGGGAATCAAAGGCGCGATCAGAGTCACTGAGAAGAGGATGGAAGGGACATTGAATATCTTGACGCCAAGCTTCAGCATCGCCGCAATCGCAGCAACCACCTGACTGTTGTGCGATGAAGAAGCTGACGCTATGGTCTTTGTGAGAGCTTGCACGGAAGCAGCGACTGCAGAGAACGCAGCTCTCGTCGTGGGCACAGTCCCTGAGGGGAGAAAATGAGATAAGAAGGGGGAATGGGTGGGAACTGGGCTCACTTGCATCGGAAGCAACTTTCTCCTTTGGTGAATATGTGGCCACAAGGACGACCGGGCACTACCGGATCTTCTGAGCCCGCGCCAGCAAAGCAAAGTTCTGCCTGAACTTGGGCGAGGGTGGCGTGCATGGGGAGACTGGAGTTGGAGAGCGGAAGGAAGAGGTGGGCGTACTGGCCCCAGAAGGAGTCGTAGAGCTCTGCGAGGATCTCTGCGCGAGTTGCGGGCGTGAATACGTATTTGCGGGAGCCAGGCATCGTTTCGAGGGCGAAGCGGAGACGAGATAAAGGATCGGAAGGACGGTCGCGTGGATTCATCGTCGGGGGGAATTTGGAGTTGAAGAAACCCATAATTCCTGACATCATTTCGAACGAACTGCTCGAAGACGACGGCGTGACTCAGGCCAACGATGACGACGACGACGAGGTGAGTCGTCACGTGCATGCTAGTTTAGCCCCTGTCTTTCGTACTAACTTCAGTTTGAAAGTGACCACAGAAATAACCTCGGCAGCATACGAATCAGTTTTCCTTCAACTTTGCACCGAAACTTTATCTTCGATTGACTATGCTCCGGATGATCATTTTTAGGTCTGCGGCTATTATTGCTCGACAGCGTCATCAACACGCAGTACACACGCAGTCCGCACCCGTGACATTTGTAATCTGCCCATGCCCGTTGGTCCAGTTTTTACTTCTTGCATGTGGCCCTGTGGGCTATCACGCTTTACATGGCGCGGTTTGCCAAGCACTTATATTACAAGCAGTTCAAAAATTCGCGTGTCTTTCCCAGCAATGCCATGCTGGCTTTGGCAAAGTCGTGGAATGCGACCGCATCCACTTGTCCCTCATGCCTTTCCGGCTCATCCGGACCGTGTAGGGAAACCCAGTTCCGCCAACGACACCTTCGTCATTGCGGGTGATGCCGGTCACTGCCCTCGCCGAGTAAGTCGTATCAGAATGCAGTTTGTTTGAAACAGCGTTCATCGATCATCATCAGGTGTCACTCCCGGAAATTGACCTCCGAGTTCGTTCTCCGCCGCGTCAGCACTCGAGCTGTTCTATACAGCTCGGCGTGGACACTGCCTCAATGACCCACTGATCGAACCCATGATCAGTGATGTGCATCTGCCGGTGACTACGATGTGAGATGCTGTTGGCACCGCAGTACCACCACCGTGGTCATGACGTCCAGGCCGCACCACCCTAGGGCCTATCGTAGGTCGCGTGCCGTTGGCACAGTGACTTCGAAGATGTTGGCAGTGCTGTCCGTATGAAGGTGGTATATGGCATCAATGTAGTTCATGACAGCAATACCAGATGACCTGCCAGTGCAGAGAGTCTCGCCACACGTCCGAGACCGTTGCTGCGATCATAATGGGCGCTGTTCCCGCAGTCATTCAGTTGGCTTGACGGAGCAGCCTCGAAGTATCGGATGGTTCTGACCATGTGCACAGCAAAGATAAGCCCATCGTGGGGGATTGTAATGGTATACGATCATAATGTTGAATTGATTTGTAAAGTAAAATCCGGTAATAGGACTTTAGTACACTAATAAATGCAGACACATAAAGCAAAAGTGAAAAGACCGACATACATGATTATTTAGTATGTGTTGACGAGGGTGCACACGTTTGGGTCAGAACACGTTCGAAGAGAGGTAATGACACGATCATGGGGACGGATATAATCGGCACAGAACGACAGAATTAATATTGGTCAGAGGGCTCC
>JBBPOD010001035.1:0-12030 GCA_038091255.1 Tylopilus intermedius | reverse complement strand
GGCAAGGTCACCCGTTGGGTGGTCTCGCTCTTCCATTCCTTCAAGGCGCACCTCAGTCCCCAGGCACTTGATGTAGAGACTGGGAGGGTCCTCCCCTCCTATGCTCGCATCTATCAAAACAATATGCTGTTGCACTTCCGTGCACAGGCCAACCGTGCTACTCCCCCCTCACCCAAGCCGCCTGGAACTGGGGTGCCCCCCCCTCCTGCCTTGCCCAGCAAGCGTGGGAGTGGCTCCACCCCTCCTAAGCCCACCCACCCTAATGCGGAAATTGCGGCCTTGCGGGCCGAGGTGGCCGATTTGAAATCGGAGATAAGCAACCTCCGCTCCCTTATCAGTGGCATTCACGATCCTCCGGCCTCTCCGCATACCGCTCGCCTGGAGCCGCAAGTCGGCACACCCTCCTCACCCACCCCTTCCTCCACCTTCTCTACCGACTCACGCACTGCCCACCACTCCGTAACCACTTGGCTCCAGCCTATACTGGATCACAAGGACCTGCCATCCTTCCTCCACTGCATCGACTCGGGCATGATCCCCACTCGCTCCAACCACCTCCTCGAAGACATGCACCAAGCACTGATGGTAATCTACCCAGATGAGGAGATTAAAACCAGATGTCTCTACGTTGGGATTGATTCCAACGGGGACCTCCGCATCGCTTTAAATGTGAGCGACTGGGTCCTATCCAACATAATCTCCATCAGCGGCCATCTTCACCCGACTCGGTACTCCCTCCCATAGCTCTAAGGCTCTGCCGGTATCCTCCCCCCCCTATTTATATTTTCTCCCTGGCCCTGCCTGTGTCCACACCTGGCCGGGGCATGGCTTGTTGAAGCCTGGGTTCAGCCTCTCGCTGGAGTCGTGGCACAGGTTTGGTGCTCTTTTACGTAGTGTTAAACTTATATAGCCCGTCTTTTCCCACAGCTTACCCGACCCTCCGGGGTCCAAGCCCATGAAGGACAGTCACATTGTTCTGTCAGTCCCCCTCGTTAGCCTTACCTACCCAGGCTCTGTTGATTAGAAGGCCGGCCCAGCCCTGTGGGCTGCCCTTAGGGATACAGTAGCCCAGTTTAGTTAGGTCCTACATAGGGATTCATCCCCAACGGGACAATAATAGGATTTAAAAAAAAAAAAAAAAAAACTGATGACAAGGCCTGGGATTAGAATAAGGATTAGGATTAGCACTAGCATTAATCATGATTAGTAGTGACAATGACTAAAATAAGTGATTTCATGATGTGTGGGAAAAAGTTGAAAGTGTGGGAAAATGATTGAGAATATTTTCCACATCATTTTTTATTTCATCAACCTAAAAGTCTGGAAGTCTGGACATTCTAGAAGTCCTAAGTTCTAGAAGTTCTGGAAAAAGCTCTGGAAGTTGCTAGGGTGTTTGGAAATCTGGAACTGCTATAGTTAGTTTGCATCAGTGGAAGGGCACCTGCACCAAGTTGGACATGCTAGTTCCTAAACTGGTGCATTGGGCTTTTTTTTTCTTTTTTCTCTCTTTGGTAATATACTTATCATCTAGGGTAGCCAAAAGTGAGTATTAAGATCATTTCAAATGTTCCCACTGCATTCCTTGAATCTGCACTGCTCTTGACCAGATTGTTTGCAAGCATGCTCACATCAAAAGATGTCCTTGCTTTATGTCCTCTGCCAACATACACACCCATAATGAGCTGACCCCCACTAAAAAATGGCCTTGTTGTGGATCTTTATATCATCACTAATGACTATGTATCTGATGATGATACCTACTATTTGGTTGGTTGGCATATGGTCTCTTGGACTCATGTACTATAGCTCCATTGGAGAATACAGCTGCCCAGATGATAGTATGACACCCTGCATATGATATGTATCCATCAGCTGTTATTGATGATGGCACTGGCAGCTATGCTATGTGTGACCATTAGCTGCTGAGCAATGGCTAGATGTATCTCAACCTCCCGCATGATTGAGGAGCTCACAATTCCTCTAATGGTATTTTCTGTGAAACATAGCAAGACAAGAGCATATTGGCAGGTCACAAGCATATTATGTGGTGATGCACCAATTGTGCAATACTATGAAAGTGAAACTGTAATGGGGCAAAAGCACACTAGCTGCTCATTACTTGAAGTGCATAGTATCAGCACAATGTGGGTGCTCAAGCTTGGCTTAGTCACTATGGTAGTGGTCATATGTCCATCACCTGCTCCTTTGCAGGCCATTGCCATTATTCAGGTCAAAATTCACATAGACAACTTGAATAAAAAACTTGAATTAGTACACTATAGGCTCTGAGAAACATATTGAGAATATTTGTGTTTTACACTGTGACAGTTTGTAACACTCATACAGTTGCATACTATGCCAGTTCAAGTTCTTGCAGAAATTGATGGAATGCAATAGATTAGTTGGCCTAGTACTTACAACTGATGAAATCCTATAGACTGTGGCAGCATTTCTCAGAATAGAACAAATGTGTTACAGGTAGGTCACTGTCACCTTGGGTAAGTCAAAGGTTAGTTTGCTAATGAACTGGAGGAAAGCTGCATCACAGTCAGCTGTCCAGTTCCAAATGGTGGTTTTCTTGATAAGATCATGGAGAGAACTAGTAATAAGAAAGAAATCAATAAATTTCTGATAAAATTTGCAGAACCCTCCTGCAGGAAGGAGTTGACACCTGTGACAAAACAAGGAGGTTCTCACTTGGTAATGGTAAAGAGTTTCCCAGTGTTAAGTTTCATTTGATCCTTGGCAAGTATCATAGTACTGAGGTATTCAACTTCAGAGATGATGAAGACACACTTTGTGAGAGTTTGAGGTGTATTTCATTTTTCTTGAGACATTGAAGAACTAAAATGGTCTGCTCAGCATCAAGTCCATTGGATTTGAAATGGATGAGAATGTTATTCATGTATATAAGCCATTTCTTTGTGGTGTAGTTAGTAAAGATATGGTTCATCAATGCTTGGAATGTGGGGAGAAAGCCACAAAGACCAAAGAACATGACATTTGGTTTGAATAGGCCAAATGGGATAATAAACATGGCCACTGGTCTTTGGGTTTGATGAGGACATTGTTATAACCCTATTGGACATTAAACTTAGTAAATACTTTCGACCCTTTAAGTTTGTTAGTAAGATTCTAAATACAAGAAAAAGGATAGGCATTTTTAACTGTATGGAAATTGAGGTATTAGTAATTTTGGCATGGACAGAGACTCCTATTTTTTTTAACAAAGAAGAAAAGCTATATTTGGGGGGACTTGAACAGGAAGATCATTCCACTTTTGAGATGTTTATTGATGAACTTCTTATATGCTTTTTTTTTTGTAGAATTGAGGGGATATATTTTAGTGATTTTTGAGACAAAGTTAGGCATAAGATTGATGGCATGATCAAAGGGTCAGGACAGGGGGAGTTTTTCATCTTTGAGTTGATTGAAAATGTCTTGGAATCACTTATATTTGTCAGGAAGCTTCACTTCCTTTTGTTCAAGGGTAATGGCAATGTTAGTGGCAAGAATAGTTTTCCATACATGAACAGCACTGGCAGGGATTTTGAAGCATAATGCTCAGTCCACTATTGGGCAATTTGTTTATTGGGGTCAAGCCCAAGGCATCAAGATAAGGAAGCATTGTTCAAAAGAGAGTTCTTTGCTTTCCTTTGGTAAGAGAGTTTGAGATATGGAGGAGATGCAGATAGAGCCTATTAACTAGTCAATCCTGGGATTGGTATCTCTGAGCCAGGGCATTTTGAGGATAATATTTTTCTTTTCATAGTTGAGGACAAGGAAATCTTGTGTTTCCATAATTCCAGTGATTTGGATATTGGGAGTGGTTTTGTAGCAGATGATCCCTGATTCATTTGAGGAGTTGTCTACATTATATGCATGGATGGGAGTAGGAAGTCAGGTCTGGAAATAATTGTTTTGTCATATCAAGTCATGATAATTACCCATAACTCCATAATTGATAAGGGCAGTTACATTAGCTAGGTGCTCACTTGTGGATAGCAAAAAAGACAGAGGGATAAGTAGGGATTTCACTTGCACACTAGATATTGTTTACATGAGCTAACTTGTAAGAGAAAGGTGAAGGCATCTTCAAATCTTCTTCTGATCTAAAAATCCTTGAGAACTTCAGTTTCTATTGCTTTGACCTGTATGTCCAGTTGATCATTGTGATTGAAGCAAGCTTCAAGGACTTAGAGTATTTTGTCCTGAGAATGCCTTTTTTCCTTTAAGGGTATTGATATATTCAGCTAATTAAGAGCAGAAAGGTGGAGCCAATGCAATATTAGGAGCACAAATAAGATAGATGGATGAGAATATTTCTTCCTAATGTTGTCATCTTTCTTATGCTTCCTTATAAAGCATCCTATCTTGTGACAGATAAAACACCTGTTTTCTTGAATATGCTTTGTGCAATTTTGAAAGAAGAGGGTAATTGCATTAATGTCCATGACATAGGGATCCTTGGGGTTCTTTTGCATTGGTGTCACTAAATCACTACATTTTTGCCCCAAAGATCCCAGTGTTGAGGCCTTTAATGTGAAATAATAACTGGGCATGGAACTTGGACAAGTCTTTGAGCCAATTTTCAAGAGTAATGGAAATGGTAGATTGGGATAAACATATGGTAGAAATAGAGGAATGGAGTCCTTGAAGGAAGTACCTTCAAGAATGAGGTCAGTAGGCCTAAGGTCAAAACCCACTTTGTCTACAGCTATCTTAAACACTTGAATATAAAAGGAGTATGTATGAGGTAGATTTTTATCCTTGAAGCTCATCTTGAGGGTTTTCAAAGTTTCCCTTGCTTGCGTTTTTGCATCAGTAGGGTAGAACATGGTTAGGAAGTCTTCTTTCAACTTTGAAAAGAAAGCCCATGGAAGCATCTATAGTGGGATCTGTTATTTTTGAAATCTTATTGTACCATCCTTCAGCAAAGGAACCACCAAGACCTTTACTCAGCTTATTGAAAGTGACTAGCATCTTTGCACAGTCTTTTCCATCATAAACATTATAATAAAATAAAAATATGCCTCTATAGTGAAGATTCAATGTCATGTTGTAGGAGCTTGATGCTCTCTATAGTTGTAAAGCTGGTTTTTGCAAGTTTCTAAATTATCATCAAGTGATGGTGTCATCCATCAGTTCCCATTGCCATCTGTGTCCATCCATGTCCAATCCAAGGTATCTTTTTGTTTTCTTATACATTCCAGATCTGGAAAGTCATCTGGAATTTTTGAAAGTTAGTTTCAACTGTTATTGCAGTCTGGACCTATTCATTTGTTTCATTCATCTATATCTGGTCTTACTAGGCTGGTTGCGATGGGTTATGAGGCACAGTGACTCAGTACTCGCTTATTCCATTCTAGACTTGACATTTTCAATATTCTGGATTCATTTATATTATTACAGAATTGATTTGACATCACTAGACTTCATTTCCTTTGTACACTTCACAGGGACCTGAGCGCCCTGGAATTTATATATATATCATTTCCAATACTTAGGATTGTATAGTTTTAGGACTTAAAAGAATTTGTCTTATTATCTTCTTGCAGTCTGAAAGTCTCCTACCTGTGTGCAGGATCATTACCAAGTTGTCCTCAAATCAGTTGTCAGCTTATATGCTGTCTGACTTCCTCCTTCCATTTCCATGTTTCCTGCACTTTCACTTCCAATCTGGACTCTTCATTCTGTGTTTCCTGCAGTCTGGACTACCTTCCAGACTCTCTTGCCTGCATTCAAGATAGGTTGAAGCTATCACTTTTCACCTACATATCCTACAAAACCCCTGGGACAAGTACATCTCATATCCCAAACTGTTTACATGTTTTACAATGTGTCATTGTTGTCACCTGAGAAGTCTGTGAGTAGATCAGCTTTGTATTCCTTAGCACAGTCAGCAAGGTTGGTCATGACTCTTATAGGAGGGAAAGGAGGAAGATTAGGAGAACTAGAAGGGGCATTGGATTGTATGTTAGTGAAAAGGTAGGCATGTTCTTGGTAGTATCCAGTGTGGTATCTGGCAGGGTCTTGTCTTGGAAAAGAGAATAACTTCCTCAGGTAGGTCTTTGAGAGTAATTGTGTGGATGGGGGATCCTTTGGCAGTGACAGTCTTCTCTTCATTGTCTAAGATGTCTGAAAATGCAAAGAGGAAATTGGGATCAAGTAAAGAGACAGTGATAGGAGGATTGAAGGCAAGTGGGTTGAAAGTGGTAATAGGAAAGGAGTAGGAGGACAATAATGGGGAGGAATAAAGTGAGGTGAGGGTATGAGGAGGGGTTTTGCAAAACCTAATTTCCTCAGAAGTAAGAGCTATGCATTTGTATCATATCCCATAATTCCATCAAGTCCAACTCTGCTCTTTCAGACTCAACTCCAGACCTCACAATACTAACTCCAGAGCATTCTCACTCAGGACTTCACTTTAGACCTTAGGATATATTATGTTCCATTCTTTGTTCTCTATTTAGTATAGTCTCACTGTCTACCTATGCTTCGCTTAGGAGCACAGCTCCAATTCATGTATATTTCTAGTTCTGTCTTACTTATCTCCGTTCCTACTTACTCATTTTCTGTTTACCAATCACCTTACTCATCCATAGCACTCTGTTACTAATGCTGTTCCATTCTGATGTATATAAACCCTACATACTTCAAGATGTACTTTAGTTCAAATATCAAATAAGACTCAGTTCCTATCCTTATCTCCTTATCTCCAAAAAGTCTTGATGACTTCTTCTATTCCTTGCAGACTAAGTATCATTTTGGACTTAGGTCTCACACTCCTCTGAACCTCCAACCCCTTTAAAATCTGGGACCAGACTCTGGCAAAGGCATACCACATATAGTGAAGCCAAGTCCCATCTGCCCATAACTCTGGAGTTCTGAAGTTAAGCCTTGGAACTATCTCCACTTTGCACGATCTTAACAATTTGGCCTTTCAGACTAAGCACAGTATCTCTTCCCACAATAGGGAAGGATCTATAATGATTGCCTGATAGTGACAAAGGCTGGGACATATGGAGATTCAAGATTTTTTGTTATGCTATGTCATTTAGACTTGGTGAAGACAAAGAAGCAGAGTGCCACTTGTAGTAGGCATAAACAACTATACTCAAGATTTAACCTTTAAGCCTTGGAGAGTCTAAGGCTAAGCAATATTGAATTGTGTAGATCTCTAAAGAGGAACTATAACTACAGTGGGGCCTTACTTATATGTAAGGTAAATGCACACAGACCATGTCTAAGTAGGGAAGATAACCAAAAAAGGTAAAAATAATGAGTAAAAAGATATAAGTGTTGAATGAAGAAGAATATAATGGAATGATGACACATAAGCATGGAATAGAGAAGAACATGTTAGAGCAAATAATGACATGTCATACAATTAGGAAAGCCAATGAGAATTGGTGAAGAAATCATACAACTTTAAAACCTATCACAAGTTAAGGAATAAAATCCAATAGCAAACAGAGAAGAGAGAAGGAAATGAATGCCCATAGTAGTTCATATTATAATACTGCCCCAGTGCCTCCTGTTACTGCACCAGGTATTATTTTTTTGGTCACCAATCTCAACATACTCCTCAAGCACAAGACTGTGACAATCCCCAAGGTCACTTTCAGTATATCTAACATGAGTAAACTCAAAGTCAAGGAGAAGCTTGATAACAGACTGAACAACTGGTTAACCTGGAGTGAAAAAGTCTTCATGGCACTCAGGCTGGAGGCTTGGGAGCACACTTGTGAAATGGAAACTGATGGCTTGTGTGGGAGAACCTTCCAGTACAACAACAGTGAGCTCAAAAGTGCTGCTGTACAAGAGTGGCTTCTCTTGCATGATACTCAACAACAATTCACTATGCCATACGCCTTCACCCACAATAGACAAGTGGAGCATCTGCATCACACTTTGATGGAAAAGACTTGTGCCATGTGCTTCACATGCAATGTACCTGTTTCATGCTGGAACAAGTTCATTGTTACTGCATGTTATTTGACTTAGTGTTGCCATGGCTATGGCTTGAGCTGGCCCAGAGTAAGAAGCTCATACTGACTCTGGGGGACTGTGTGAAGTTGAACTGTGTTTTGGTACCCAGTGCATGCCAACTGTTGCTGTACAAAGCTAATGCATGGCTCTCATTCCCAGCCAGCTCAAGCCATAGTAATTCTGCACATAAGTTAGACATGACACATGTGAGTCACAGCTATTGACCAATTACCATCAACTTATACTGGCTGCACACTCACTGGCACCTACCACCTCACATCTATTGCAAGAGTTACAATGGTGATGAGTCAATATTCAAGACTTGGAGTTAGGAGAGCTTGGAAAAGACTTCCATTTAGGTAATAATGATCAATAATGACAATAAGGTGATCTTACTGTGTAGTACTCACACCCTCTTTGATCTAGCAAACCAGGTCATGAGCACATGCAAACAATGTGGTAGGACTGGGATCTGGGCACTCAGCAATACCCTATGTGGCTATGTTTCAAGTTACAGTGAGTGCCAAGTATTCTTTGATGTGTAGTAGATGAGCATATGCAGACACTGCTGTAGGACTGGGGTGGCCTGGGCATTTGGCGGTGCCCTATGTGGCTATTGTTATGCTATGTCGACTAGACTTTAGTGGACAAAGAGAGTGCCACTCAATAGTAGGCACGAACGACTACTCAAGGACTGAGAAGATCAAGCCTTGGATGAGACTAAGCCTAAGCAACAGTGAATTGTTTAGATCTAGAATGAGGGATGCTAATATAGTGGTGGTCTACTTATACATAAGGTAGACATGCACAAACCATGACTGAGTATGGAAAGAGTCCTAGGAAAGGAAAGGATGACAATGACAACATGTAAGCATAGAAGGAGGAAGAACATAATGGAATGATGGTGTCATCGATGTGTAAGCAATAAGCATGAGGGCCAGTCAACTAAGCAATGACATCATGGTCTAGTCCAATGACATCAGAGATAAGCATCATACAATCTGAAAAGCCAATAGAGATTGGCAAAGAATAGCATATGACTTGGAACCTGTCACAAGTTAAGGAATGAAGTCCGGATGACAAAGTGGTCAAGAAAAAGAAACAATCACCCATGGTGGTGCATATCGTAACAGCTACGTCTTATGGTAAGTACTGGCCACTGAGTATACTATTTATTCAGAGTGCACTTCCATTAACATACATTGTTAATTTCCAGAATCCCAATGGCTCACAGAGTTCATGGTAGAGGCAATGGTATGCCTCCATCTGATGCTTTGGTGAAGACTTTCCATCCCCGTTGTCCTCCTACTAGTGGTACTTCTCCAATTCCTGATATTTTTCCCACCGACCCTATAGCTGTTCATTTGCCAGCAGCACCATGTGGTAATGTTCCTCCTCCATTTGTTTTCCATGTCATTCCTTAGTCATCCAACTTGAAACTGCCCACTAAGGACCCAGAAGAGGAAGAAGTCTTCAACCTCAATAATGTCTCAGGGATGGATGAAGACATGGATCAACCCCAGCCACTTAGATATCACATCTCCCAGGAAGACATAAATAAGCCTAAAATGCCTGATGTCTCCAATGACCCCATCAACCAAACTAATCAAAGCACAAGCCATTCAGCAGCCTTGCCCATGGACAATATTAGGTATTTCTTCCATAAAAAGAAAGGGTTAGACATGCATTGTAAGAAGTGCAAGTAAGCTGTTTTTCATTTGATGATCCTGTAGGTGCTATACTAATCAACCTGCATAGGGAGGAATATGATAAGGAAACTATCTTGCTTGGAATGACAAGTATGGGAAACCTGAGCATGGATTGTGTGCCTGCTGCAACTTCTATTACAGCTCTAGTACAGCCACCAGCACCCTCCACAAACATCTCAACCTATGGCACCTTCTTGACTATGTCATCCATCTTTTGCCTTCTAGTTCATGGGTGTGTGGTCTCTGCTGCATGCATTGTCAAACTCAAGTGCCTACTATTTGGGAAAGCAGCTCAACTACTACCCAGATCTCCAGAGCTGGACAGCGCCTCACTGGCATGCTGCCATCCACACTCCCTAAGCATCTCCATACCCATCTCTCTCCTGAGATCTCATGTTGCACATCATTGCCATTTGCATTATACTATGTACTACAGATTGCAATAACCATTCTCCTCTTCCAATCATGCCCCACAAGCAAGGCCAAAGAATTACTCTTTCAGGTGGTTGGTGCACATCCATTAAGAATATCTCTATTGGAAAGGGTGTTGAGATGGACCATGCGAGAAGTTGGGACCTTGGTGGTCATTATAGGAGCTTGATGCTCTCTATGGTTGTATAGCCCCTTTCTGCAGATTTCCAGATCATCCTCAAGTGTCATGCAACAGTCCTGAACATTCCTGATGTCCATTTGATGCAGTCCAAGTCTGTCCAAGTCTATCCTAGTCTGTCTGTGTTTGGGTCCGGTATTTTCCCGTGGTCAGACTGACTTGGATTGGTGGATTCCTTTTTCATTTGTCCTCGCTTGTGACTATCCTTTGTTCCAGTTACAGTCCTAGGCACCATTCACATTGCTAGAGAGTATTTTCTGACACTTTGCAGGGACACCAAGCACCCTGGAAGTTTTTCTTCACTACTATTTCCAATGTATGGCTGTACAGTTGAGTGTATGCCCAGACAATAAAACCCTGTCCTTAGGACCAAATAGACATCTTTCAAACTTTGTGTTAAGGTCTCCTGCCCACATGCAGGATCACTTCCTTGTTGGTTGTCAGTATCCTTGCTGTCCAACACCTTCTGCTTTAGTCCGGGTCAACCTCTGGCTGAATTGTCTTTCTCCCTTTTGCATTCCTTCCATCCTGGTTGGGTCACCATGTACCCCACCCAATAGGATCACTTTCCATTTGGCTCCGCTTCATTTCTCATCTTTTCCTCCATCATTTCCATTCAGAACTTCCACTTTTGTGTTTCCCATGATCCAAATTAGTCCAGATTGTTCTTGCAGTGTCTGGATAGGCGCTGTCTACCCCTTCTCTACCATACAACCAACATCTGACCCATAGGACACTTCCATTGTGTCCATACTCGCATCCATTTCTTATATCCCACTTGGGACTGTTGTTTCCACATCGTTTGGTTGTTCAAGCTTAAGCAGTTGCATGGCTGGGACTTGGGGTTCAAGTCAATTTGTTGAGCATGGCCAATTGTCAAAGGGCAAGAATGTTGGTGTGCATCAGTGGGTTGGACCATCTGGCCAAGAGTTTGAGGTGGGGCTTGGTAGGGAGCTCAAGATGGAGCTCAAGCAAGGCTTCTGGCACAAGAGGGAGTGAGACTGCCAGAACAAGAGAGAGCAAGGCTTCCAGCATGAGAGGGAGCAAAGATGCCAGCAGGAGATGAAGTGCAACTAAGAACTTGAGATGATGCCTCTTGCTTCTGCTCCACCATCATCCCCTTGTGGGAATCCCTTATCTCCCTTCAAGCACATATGCTTAACCACCTCCCCCTGCCCCCTGCATCTCTTCGACATGGGGTGGTAGTTCCATGTGTTTCCTAAAGGGACATTTCAGACCAAATTCACTCCTTCTCACCTCCCTGCTGACATGTTGTGATACTTCCACACTCACTCCTTCAACTGGACCTGGACCACTAAGGCTGGTCCTGGCGCTGGAAAGTCCTTCCAAGTGCCCACCATCCCCATTGTCTGTCTGAAGGACTCAAACAAGGTCACCTGCTGGGTGGTCTCTCTCTTCCACTTTTTCAAGGCTCACCTTAGTCCCACAGCACTGGATCCTGAGACAGGGCAGGTGCTTCTTGCTTTTGTCCAGATATACCAGAACAACATGTTGCTGCACTTTTGTGCGCAGGCACTTCATGCCAAGCCCCCCCCTCCTCCAAGCCACCCTCTGGGACCAAGGTTCCCCCTGCCTCCATGCCTCACAAGCGTGGGAAGGCCTCCCCCACTATGGCCACCCACCCAACTGCAGAGATTGTGGCCTTGTGAGCCAAGGTGTCTGGTCTCAAGGCAGAGATAAGCCAGCTCTGCTTCATTA
>JBBPOD010001034.1:0-12044 GCA_038091255.1 Tylopilus intermedius | reverse complement strand
ATGTCTCCTCTCGAACCTGAACCATAATCAAACTATCCGTAGCCGCACGTCTGTACTGCGCACGCGACACCGGCGTGAGAAGCAAGGCACCAAACGGTTGCTTGAGACGAACGACAAGCCGCAGCGCGCGCGTCACATCGTCGAACAAGGGCTCGCCGCGCGAAAAATCCAGGTCGAGGAGCGGGCTGATCCAAGGATGGATAAGGAAACCTTTCAGACCAGACAAATCGTCCCGGGTCTGAATGTCTACATCGCCGAGCATCGGCGACGTCCCACGATAAGTTGCAAGGTCGGATTCGCCTCTAAGACGGACGAGATGGGCAAGGGGAAAAACGATACCGGAGAGTCGGAGTCGGCCAGAAATCAGCAGGGGAGGAAGGTTGTGGCACTGCTCGTACACCGCCATAGCTTGTGAGAGGTTTGGGATGGATTGGCGCAGCGTGTTGACCAAGCCTTCCATGTTGGCTGTCTCGATTGGTGCTAGAATGTGCGGTGGAACAATCTGATCGTAGACACTGAGGTCGGAAGGGAGATAGCTGTGGTGACTCCCAGACCTTCCGGTCCACGCGAGAAGTGTAACGTCCGAACGTGTGAGGATGTGCTCTAGAAGCCGACCAATGGCTTGATTGCCCTCACCATACATGACCGGGAGTGCAATATTGAAAATTCCGAACAGCGAGTAGGCCCTGTCTTCCGGGCGGGTAGTTTGACGTTTCGATGCAAGGAAGAGCTTCTCGCGGGCCCTGTCAAACCCCGGCCGAAGAGTGACAAATTCATTTGTCTTGAAGTTCATTGCCTGTTCCATCTCCGAGAGGATGACTGGTGATTCCTTGTGGTTGAACATCTGTAGTCCGAGGTAGGGCTGCCAGTCCTCGGTGTAGAACTGGACGACCTCGGAGGCAAGATATTCTTGGTACGTCCACCCACGCGTGTTCCAAACGCTCCGCCATAGAGAACCCTTCACCTGCGACTTTGAGAATACACCGAGAAGGTGGACAACAGTAAGCGAAGATCCCTGATACCATCGAAACATGGCAACGAGCGACTCTTGCTGCACTGCTTTATCGAGTTGATTCACGCAGCACGTGTCGCTCCATGCCCACTTGAACCCAAGTGTGCGGACAAGAACGCAGAAGTTCTTCAGCTTGCTGAATGCCGGAGAAGCGAAGGGCCTGTAAATCCAGAGCTTTTCCTTTTCGACAGTTTGGAAAGTAGGTTCATCAGGCTGCCACCTATGAGACAGCATGACATAGCGGTAGAACTCTCTCACTTCTTTCTGGATGCGTGCATGGTCAAGCTGTGTCGTCATAGATGATCGCAACTCATCGTAAATCGGTAGCTCCTCAAATGCTGCTGCTTGCCGCGTTTTATCATAAAGATCGCCAGTGACGGTATCGATAAGGACGCGTGGCATATCCTGAATGGTCTCCTCGATCACTTCTCGGATTGCGGAAGTCGCGTCGACATACTTGTGACGAAGGTCTGTATAGACCTAATCAATATCCCCCACTGGCGAAATGTAGTAGAAATAACTTACCAGAGAGTGCCGGATCAGAAGATCGATCGAGTATTGAGAGCATCACTTTGAAAGCCTCAAATGCTTCTCCGAAATGCCGCATGCCGTGTAATGCCATATGTTTCCCTTCATACCCCCTGTGAGATGAAGGGTCGAGCTCGATAACCTGACCATAGGTCAGCGTCGTCCCTTTAATGTTTTAAACGAAATACGCACCTCATCGCTTTGCTTGAGGAGGATGTCATTGAAGTTCGTCGGATTAAGTTTCAGGGCAGTCGAATAGTGTCCTATGGCGTCATCGTGTTTCTTTGCGTCCCTTGCGATGTCACCCAGCTTCACAAGCTTCTCGGCCAAACGCACACGAAAGTCTAGGGAGGTCTTTTAGTGGATCACTGCTCCGGTGCCGTGAGCAGTCCTTACCATGTTCCCATTGCGTGCGCTCATCGTGGGTAACATCCTGCTCAAGTTCATTCTGCGCCTGTCGGAAACACTCGACGGCTTCGATAAGTCGACCATCATCTTCCAAAATACCGCAGATAGTGCGGTATACTGTGAACCTCGGAACCTTGAACTGAACCCAAAATAGGTCACCAACCCACATGCAATCGATCATAAAGAACATACTGTGGATGCGGCGTCCAATGCTTCCTTTCCTGGGCCCCGAACCAGTATCTTCCTGGCCCACTTTGTTAGGACCGATATTGAGAAACGGAGCGACAATGCAGCAGAGTAGGCTGAGACTGCCTTGTCATGCTCATCGGCATTCAATGCCCTGTCTCCAACCCTCTCGAGTGCAGTGACGCAGCGGTGTGCAAATGCTAGCGACAAAGATTGAATGCGCAATGATGACTCAAAATGCCCAACCTTACCGTCCAGCCAATCGGTAACTGACATGTTGGCTCTTACATCCTCGGATAACGTACTCTCCAGCTCGAGAAGAGAACACGCAGCATCGTATATGCGACCTTGAGAATAGAAGGATTCGCATTTGAGCCTCTGCTCGTGCACGCAGTTGACCCGCATCGATAGATCGGCTTTCTCCTGAGCCCTGGCAAGCTGGACGCGCAGGTCCTGGGTGACATCTTTGAGCTAGCCTTGAAGGTCTTGGATAGTTTGTGAGAGAGATGCGATTTTTTTGCCTGTAATAAGTTTTGTGAATGAAGTACATCATACAGGGCTTGACGGACGTACTGGAGTATATGTCCCGTGCCCGAAGCGAGTTTATACATTTGTCGAAACTATCTTCCTCCTGGTTGACCGTACTCTGGGCATCAGGGAGCCGGAGATGTTGTTGTGCGTTTTCCTCGTGGTTCGTTCCTAGTTCGCCTGGATAATAAATCGAGGTGAGAGGAGGGCAGGCAAGGAGTGAGTGAGCGGACCTGGAAATGTTTCATGGGTTTCCACTCCAAGTGATCTTAAAAGCGCACAAAGCCTATCGTTCTGTTGCTTGGCTGTGCGCTGAGAGTCTGCGAGCTCGTTGCGAAGTGCCCAGACAAGTTTGCGGAGAGAGGTCATGGAATCAGCTTCGAGAGCGGTGACACAGGGTATAGTAACGGTGATCAAGTTGTGTCCACAGATGACAAGGTCATTCATGTTTGAGAGAGCCATGGATGAAATAGGATGATCGTACTGGATGACGGACCCGATCTGCTGGCCAGTCATGGTGCTCCAGAACGAGACCGATGAACCGGCCGAGACTGCAATGAACGCACCACTCCTTTCCAGAGCGATGCACTCAGCATGGTCGCTGTGGATGGGCCATTTTGAGAGCGTGGTCTTGTTGGATGGGTCGAGACAATGGATGTGGCTGTCTCGACGAGATAAAGCGAAGAGCTGGTTGCCATCCGACCAGGCAAGGGATCGGTTATAAAAGGAAAAAACTTTGATTGGAGCGCTGAAGATGACGTCTCCCTTCTGACAGTCGTAGACGTGAACAGAGTCGTCCCACGTGGCAGTGGCCAACAAGCGTCCGTCGGGAGAGAATTTCGCTCCGACCACCCAGTTGTCGTGATTCAACTCGAGGAGTTGTTCACCAGTTGAGAGTGACGAGACACACGCGGTCTTGTCGTGTGATCCTGTCGCGATCTTCGTCCCATCGAACGAGATGTCGACTGCACACACCCCCACCCAGTGTGCCTTGAACTCGGTCTTCTTTGCGCCGTTCACCGCATTCCAAACGATCACCATGCCCTCCGCCGTCCCGCTGACGATCCACCGTCCATCGTGCGACACCACAATGTCATGAATAAAATTCCTTGCGTCCATTGGCCTTCCCACTTTGGTACCATCTTGAATACGCCACTTTCCAATCTCGCCTCCCCCGTCACCACCAACCACATACTTTCCATCGGCGAGGACCGCAACT
This sequence comes from Tylopilus intermedius, assembly GCA_038091255.1. NCBI lineage: Eukaryota > Fungi > Basidiomycota > Agaricomycetes > Boletales > Boletaceae > Tylopilus > Tylopilus intermedius. Next base: position 8,163 of record JBBPOD010001034.1, on the reverse strand, counting down.
GAACACATCGACGCTCCACAATAGATCTTGATCCGTTTTGCTCCCTTTTTGTGAAGAGGTACCAGTCTTCGCAATCAACCCGTTGAAATTGGATTTCAATCACCTTGTCTACATCATATTCGACCGTCTGTGTTTCTGCTTGACCAGTTCGTGAGGAAGGTCCGTTATCATCGTTCTCTGTTTCCGTGAGTATCGTTCGATCGATTGACTTGTCCATTCACTCACTTTGCTCGGGCTGTCGCAGACCTGCACTTGAAAACATATCCAGCTAGATGTGATGAAAGTTGGCTGCGCGGTTGTCGACTAGCACGCCAGGTGAGTGCGTGGTCCTGTTTCCACCCACGTGTTTCCTTCTAATTATCGAATCGTGATCAACTCACACGCAGAATCTTCTCGTACCCTGGGCGCTTTTTTGGAACGTAACCTCCACCTATTCGAATACAACCGGATTCGTCTGAATCCGGTGTCCTCTCGACTTTTACAACACCACACCTTCAAGCCTGACGTCCCGTGGACATAAAACAAGATCTATGAAAGTAGGCTGTGGTCGTCTTGAGCGCTGGTTGAGCCAGTAGTGCTGCCTGCTTGCACCCACGTGTATCCTTATCAGGCAGAATTACTCGCGCCCTGGGTGCCCCTCTTGATCCCTCGACTCACTCTATCTGCACTCCAAACTGCTGCCTCAGTGAGCTTGTCGTTAAATCTTCATCGGCCACATCGATACATACCCAAGCATGCCTTTTACGTTGGTCGCGACACCTGCACCATGCAGGCCTGAGGCCTGAGGGTGATCACATTCCTACTCATCTGGTTCGTCCTTCGAAGGGCTAGACCACCGTGACATTGGTTTCCACGTGTCGCACCATTGCTAGTGGCAAAGGTCTCACTAGATAAACTTGGATAACAAGTATCATACCACCTATTGAATCTATTTATTGGGTGAATCATGTAATATGGATGCCTTCATGTCGAAGCTCTCCTATCAGGATCTGGACAGCCACCATTACAGCTTGAGCAGCCTGATTCGGTCCATGGAGAGCTCAAAGAAAATGTATAAAACAAGGACTTAGCAACACGTATCGTATCGTTCACCTGACACACCTACTTGGCATTCGTCACGCCAACCGGATTCGCCCCTGCCCCGTTGGCCTGGCCGATCTGCTGAAAATAGAGACCGATTTCTTGGGCGAGTTCCTAAAGCGAGCGTTCCTTGGGGGTCGCTCGTTGTAACCCATGAGCACCCTCGGCGGGCATCATGGCGTTTCCGCTGGCAGTGCCGGACGAATCGCGAGAGGGTTTCAATGAGTGTGCCAAAGAACGCAATGTCGTAGGTGATGTCTGCCAAGTTGGGTGGGATCAGCATCAGACAAGGCATCTCATGAGGGCGACACGCACACGATGACGTTCAGTCCAACTTCCAATCGGGCTTGCACTTCTACCAGTGGTGGAAGTTCCTCCTCATCGCAGTCCAGGCGGCGCCGCGTTTAGACCTCAGGGCGTGATTGGAAGTGACGTCGCGTTTCAAGATGGACGTCGCAGAGGCTGCATGAGCGCATGAGCGGGACTGGAAGCAGGCCACGTATGCAGTGATCTGCACATACCTAGATCTGTGATCACGATAGATCCGGTCTTCTCCGAGACGTCAAGATCGGACCTCGAGCGCAGCATGGCGGACGTGATGGCAACGATACGACATGCCGTTCATCGATGCTGGGGGGCGGCGCGCGTGAATTCGCGAGTGGGTTGTCGGTTTCTGGGAATGTTCGAGAGAAGAGCTGAACGAGACTAGTAGAAGCTGGGACCAACACCGCTGCCAAAGTGAGCGAGTGCCATCACAAAAGTCTCTGAACGACGATCACGACTTGTCGAGGTCAAAGGAGGTTTGCTCTGGATGTCAAACGTGGCGGTCGAGGAAAGGCATACGACGGTGGAATTGTTTCGCGCCCTGGACGGTGTGCTTGGTCCCGCCTGGTGTATGCTCGGTGTCAACAGGGGGAGCGCACGGGCATGGGTATGACCGCGATCTTTGGCCATTGCTTCAGTCTGGCAGCAGAGAGTGAGAGTGAGAGGCAGGGGTACCGGCGAGAGGGCCGAAGCGCACCCCAGCCTCTACGAATGTGCAAGCCCGTCTGGAGCCTGTGCGGCATACTCCGGCATCAGTTACGGCTTCTCGGTCACGTCAGAGATGCATCTGATCAAGTTCAAGTTGCGGGTGTCGCCACTTCGGAGCAGACGAATGTCCGGCCAGAGGACGTCGCAAGTCATGCTACCTATCTAGACTAAATTAACTATGCAAAGCGTACCCGAGATCCACATCTACTGTATGTCCACCGTACGGATGCCGTCCATCAAATCACCCAACGACGTCTCCTCCCGAACCTGGACCATGATCAAGCTGTCCGCTGCCACGCGCTTGTACTGCGTACGCCCCAACGGCGCGAGTAGCAGTGCACCAAACGACTGCTTCAGCCGAACGACCAGCCGCAGCGCGCGCGTCACCTCGTCGAACAAGGGTTCACCGCATGCGAAATCCTCGTCGAGGAGAGGACCGATCCAGGGATGAATGAGGAGTGCGCCTTTCACCCCTGATAAGTCGTCTCCAGTTGCAATGTCGACATCGCCCAGCATGGGCGACGTCCCACGATAAACAGGCAAATCCGATTCGGCGTTCGATTCAGAATGAGGGATAAGAGTGACGAGGGGGAAAACAATGCTGGGAAGTCGTAAGCGACCGGCAACAAGCGTGAGTGGGGGGAGGTCATAGAGGTGCCTGTACAGCGATGTAAGTGAGGAAAGGTCGGGTAGTGGTGCACACAATGTCATGATCAAGCCATCCATCTTGGTGGTCTCGATGGATGCTGGAAGATGTAGGGGAACGATGTTGTCGTAGACAGTGAGTTCGGCAGGGAGGTAACTGTGGTGGCTTCCCGGACTGCCTGTCCATGCGAGGAGTGCGACATTATCCGAACGCGATAGGATATGCTCCAAGAGGCGACCAACGGCCTGATTGCCCTCGCCATAGATGATGGGCAGCGCAACATTGAAGATGCCGAATAAAGAATAAGCCATATCTTCCTCGCGAGTCGTTTGACGCCTCGATGCAAGATACAGCTTCTCGCGTGCCCTGTCTAGCCCGGGTCGAAGTGTGTCCAGCTCCTCCTTTGCAAAGTTCATTGCCCGTTCCATCTCCGAAAGTACGACCGGCGACTCTTTGTGATTGAACATTTGCAGTCCAAGGTAAGGCTTCCAGTCCTCGGTGTAGAACTGGACAACCTCAGATGCAAGATATTCTTGATATGTCCATCCGCGCGTGTTCCAGATACTCCGCAAGAGACATCCTATCTCCTGCGACTCTGAAAAGACGCCAAGAAGGTGGACGATGGTGAGGGAGGAGCCACGGTACCACTTGAACATGGCAACAAGTGATTCTTGCAGGACGCCCTTATCGAGCTGGTTTACGCAACAAGTATCGCTCCAGGCCCACTTGAACCGAAGAGCATGCACCACCTTGCAGAAATTTTGAAGCTTTTTGAAGGCGGGTAAAGACGGAAGGTCGTAAATCGAGTTGTTTTCGATCACCTGGAATGTCGGCTCATGGTGCTGCCACTTGTGCGAGAACATGACATAACTGTAGAAATTCTTCACCTCTTTGCGGATTCGTTCCCGGTCGAGCTGGGTAATCCGAGTCATCGAGGACCGGAGTTCATTGTATACTGCGAGTTGCTCGAATGCAGCTGCTTGCTGCGCTTTGTCATGGAGAAGACCGGTTTCGGTGTCAATGAGCACACGCGGCATATGACGGATAGTCTGCTCCACCGCGTTTTGTATTTCAGGTGTTGCATCGACATACCCATGACGAAGTTCTGTACAAAGCCAATCAATGTTATGTATTAGTCAGTGCGACCTTTGAGAATATTTACCACGAAGGCCAGGATCGGGTGATTGTTCGAGCCTTGAAAGCATTATCATGAACGCCTCGTATGCTTCGCTGTAACGCATCATGCCGTGTAACGCGGCGTGCTTCCTTTCATACCCTATATAGGACGAAGGGTCTAGTTCAATGACCTGAGATCTTGGATAAGCGTTACCCTCTTAAAATCTTGGACAGAATACGAACCTCGCTGCTTTGCTTGAGAAGGAGGTCGTTGAAGTTCACCGGATTGAATGTCAGCGCATTCGAATAGTGTGCTATCGCCTCATCATGTTTCTTGGCGTTTCTTGCGACGTCGCCTAGCTGCTCTAGCTTCTCGGCCAAACGCACACGAAAGTCTAGGGAGGCATTATGGTGGGTTACTGCTCCAGTGCCATTGAAAACTCCTACCGAGTTCCCATTGCGTGCGTTCCTCGTGGACAGCGTCATCTTTAAGTTCATCTTGCGCTTGTCGGAAACACTCGGTAACCTCCATAACCCGATTCTCATCTTCCAAAATACCACAGATAGTGCGGTATACTGTGAATCTCGGAACTTTGAACTGGACCAAGAATAAGTCGCCATCTAACATGCAACCAATCATAAAGAACATACCTTAGACGCAGCGTCCAATGCCTCCTTTCCTGGGACTCGAACCAGCATCTTCCTGGCCCACTTTGTCAGGACCGACGTTGAAAAACAGAGCGACAATGCAGCAGAGTAGGCTGAGACTGCTTCGTCCTGCTTATCTGCATTCGATGCCTCGTCTCCAGCCATCTCAAATGCAGTGACGCAGCGGTTCGCAAACTCTAATGACAAAGATTGAATACGCAACGTTGACTCAGGATGTCAAAACCTACCGTCCAGCCAGTGAGTGATTGACATGTTGGCTCTTACGTCCTCGGATAACGTATTCTCCAACTTGAGAAGACAACGCGCAGCGTCGTATATGCGATTTTGAGAATAGAGGGATTCACATTCGAGTCTCAGCTCGTGCGCGCAGTTGATCCGGATCCATAGATCAGCTTTCTCCTGGGCCCGGTCAAGTTGGACGCGCAGGTCCTGAGTGGTATGTCCGAGAGATGCGATTTCGGTTTCTGACGAAAAGGGTTGATAAGTGAAACACAGGCCAAGGGAGCTTGTATGGACACACGGGAGTTTTCCAGCTGGACGCGTAGGTCTTGGATAGTTTGTTCGAGAGATGCGATTTTTTTGCCTGCAACAAAGTTAATGAACGAAGTACATCATGCGAGGCTTGATGGGCGCACTGGAGTACTCGTCCCGTGCGCGAAGCGAGTTGATGCATTTGTCGAAAGTATTTCCCTGCTGGTTGGCTATACTCTGGGTGTCAGGGAGTCGGAGATGATGTTGTTGTGCATTTTCATCTTGGTTCGCTCCTGGTTCGTATGGATAATGAATCGAGGTTAGAGGAGGGCAGGAAAAGGGAGTGAATGGACAGACCAGGGGTAATTTCATGGGCTACCGCTCCAAGTGATCTTATGAGCACACAAAGGTTGTCCTTTTGTTGCTTGGCTGTGCGCTGAGAGCCGGCGAGTTCGACGCGAAGTCCCTGGACAGTTTCGCGGAGAGAGGTGATGAAATCAGCCTGGAAGGGGGTGACAGAAGATACGGTAACGGTGATTGAGTTGCTTCCACAGACGACAAGGTCGTTCATGTCTGAGAGAGCCATGGATGAAATAGGATGATCGTACTGGATGACAGACCCGATTTGTCGGCCAGTCGTGGTGCTCCAGAATGAGACCGATGAGCCCGCCGCGGCTGCGATGAAGGCGCCACTCTTTTCCAGGACGACACACTTGGCATCGTCGCTGCTATGGATGGGCCATTTTGAGAGCGTGGTCCCGTCGGATGGATCGAGACAGAGGATGTTGCCGTCTTGAGATAAAGCAAAGAGCTGCTTGCCATCTATCAACCAGGCAAGAGGTCTGCTATAAAATGGATAGACTTTGATCGGGGCACTGAAGATGAGGTCTCCACTCTGAGTGTTGTAGACGCAAACGGAGTAACGCCACGCGGCAGTGGCAAGGAACTGTCCGTCGGGAGAGAATTTCGTTCCGACTACGCAAGTGTCATGTTTCAACTCGAGGAGTCGTTCGCCAGTCGAGCGGGACCAGATACAGGCAGTCTCGTCGTGTGATCCTGTCGCGATTTTCGTCCCATCGAACGAGATGTCGATTGCACGCAGCCAATCCGAATGTCCCCTGAACTCGGTCACCTTTGCGCCGTTCCCCGCATTCCAAACGGTCACCATGCCATTCACCGCCCCGCTGACGATCCACTGTCCATCGCATGACACCCCGATGTCCCAAATGCCACTGCCCACGTCCATTGGCATCCCCACTTCGATGCCATCTTGAATGCGCCATTTTCGCATCTTGCCATCCTGACCACCGCCCACCACATGCTCTCCATCAGCGAGGACTACACGGATTTCTCGGCAATCGATCCTGATCTGTTTTGCTCCCTTTTCGTGAAGGGGAAGCTGTCTTCGCAATCAGCTCGTCGAAAATGGTTTATTAATCACCTTGTCTACATCATATTCAGCCGTCTGTGTTTCTGCTTGCCGGTGGTTGTTTCGGGTGGAGGGTCGGTTACCATCGTTTCCTATACGTCAGCGTTGTCCGGTCGATTGACTTGTCCATTCACTCACTTTGCTGTCGCAGACCTGCCCATGAAAACATACACAGCTAAAGGCGATGGGAGTAAGCTGCCTGGTCGTCGACTAGCCCGTCAGGTGAGCGGGAGGTGTTACCCGCCTGCAGCCACGTGTCCCCTAATTATCGAATCGTGATCAACTCACACGCATGATCTTCTCGTGCCCTGGGCGCTTTTTCGAATGTAACTCTCCACCTATTCGAATACGACTCTCGACTTTTACAACATCACACCTTCCAGCCTTGAGTCGTCTGACGACCCATGCAAAGAGATAGTAGAGGGCATTTCAGAGGAGATTTCCATGATTCATGTATGCCCCTCCATTCAGACCTTTCTGACCGTGACAGGTCGCAATGAGGAGTAACTCCGTAAGACTTAGACTTACATGACGAAGTTTTCTCATGATCATATGTTCGCGTTCGCGATAGAATCACACGCTATCTATTCGACAGACTAGACTTGCTACCCACTATAAGCTCTGACTCAGAGCATACCGCCGTCGAGAATCAAGAAATTCACTACTGCTACCATTGAAAATGAAAAGACTACGATGCACGCGACATAGCGTACTAATGGGAATGGTGATGTCCACCTGTGTTATGACACGAAGGATACATATGAATAATGTTAGTGACAGTGTCTGAGCGTGGATCTGGTGTAAAGTTGAAGGGAGATACAACGTGATGCGTGAACCATGAGATGGTATGCGTGCAGTTGGGTATTGATACAAACGTGAGCATCCGAATTTACAATCCAAGGGGAAAAGGAAAGAACATCAAGAAGAAACCTAAGTTCTACCACTGATGGAGGCCATCCATCCCGAGATCAGCCCCCCTCGTCCCGTCACCGAGAGCGGTGTCGGTGAAGGATGCGTACAAATCACTGGCCTGGTAGTCCACATTGACGTCAACGGAGGGCCCATGGCGTATGGCCTGTGGCTGAGGCTGAAGCTGAGGGTACACACCCATACCCAAATTCGGCGTAGCGAACATGTTGACTTGGGAAAGGTTGGAGAGATCCTCGAAAAACGCGGTTGAAATGTTGAGGCCGTTATATGCGTAATTCGAAGATGCATTCTGCACCTCAGACCCAGGAAGGGGCCAACATGTGGATGCCGGAGCAAAGGTGCTGTCGACACCATATTTCAACTCGTCAGATGGGGGAAGTGAGGGTGGAGGCATGTAAGAGCCATTGATCGTGTGGGAAAATAGGGGAAGCGATGGGGGTGTCGAGGGATCATCCACATTAGAAATCGCAGAAAGGGTTGCACTTGTAGTGGAAGTAGGATTGCCGAATGCGTACTGTGCCAAGGGGGAGGGCCCATCGCATCCTGGTCCAACCTGAGGCAACCAGCCGTGGAATGGTACAGCGCATTCGCGAAGCAGACCATCGTTGACACCTTCAAAGGTATAGTAGTCATGCTGCTCGGGCATGAACAGGTGAGGATGCGTTGCCATGGGTACCTCTGGTGCGCTCGACGCTCCCAAGTTGAGGTAAGCATGATCCATACCAAGTGTTGGGGCGAAGAGTGCATCGTGGCCCTGAGCTTGTTTGACGACGAGCTCGCTATCGTATGC
>JBBPOD010001033.1:0-12046 GCA_038091255.1 Tylopilus intermedius | reverse complement strand
TATTTTTCATGGTCTTCTTGATCTTGGCGGGTAATACAGCGTTTGTGAGTTATTTATTTTTTGGTTTCCTGGATGCAGAATGATGAAGGATAACGTTGGCGTACTTTCGCAAGCCAATACTGTAAGTAGTCGTTTCTCTACGGCCCGGGTATTTCTGAATTAACAGCTCTTCATGTGAAGCTTGCGATTCATGATGTAAGCCAGCTCAGTTCATCGTCACCTATATATCTGGAGCAACAATTTAGCTGGATCATCGCCAAGCTAATACCCACTACATCCCGCCTCTACGAGACTTTGCGCTTTCTCCTGGACCATCCACGACGCTGCTTTGTATATCTGTTCCCCGCTCATCAAACTTGGTTTCTCCTGCTTGTTCTGGCGCTGATAAAGTGATTATTTTGTCTACTCATTTGATGAAGCCTGGCTAATTCAGTGCACCACAGCTCCGTTGATTTTTTCTGTTTTATGGTGCTCGACATCGGGAACCCAGCAATCGAGTCCATCCCGTTTGGAACTCGATTTGCAGCAGGGATACTGCAAGCCACAGACGTCCGTGCTTCAGGGTTCGCCGTGGTCCCGATTGCCGCACTGGCTCCAGCTGTGAAGTATGTCTCCCCGGGTTATGATTGCTCGCACTCACCATTTCCTTAGAGTGATGTATGTAATCACGATGTACATCAGCGTCTGTGCGTATAAATTCGCTCGTCGACTGTTGAAAGATGGTTAAAGTAATTGACACCGACCTATCGTCAAGACCCTATAGCAATGAGGTGGGTGGCATCATTCTCAAAGTAGTGAATGTGCCGTAAATGAAATGGTTTCAGCGTGCGGTCTACCAACGTGTATGAAGAGCAATCGCTTGGGATATTCCACTCGGACGACGTGTCTGCAGCGGAGAAGGCATTCAAAGTAAATGGATCACGAATGGTTATGTGGGGTCGCTATTTGGCGATGCACGCGCGTCATCAGCTTTCTTTTGGTGCGTCGTCGTACATCATGCGTGCTGTTTTTCGTTGAAAGTCCCCAAGACATGTGGTGGCTGGCACTGGCTCTTTTCCTCATCTGCATAATAGAGGTTTGCAGTAAGATGATCCCCCGGACTTTGCATCTGAGTTTTCTACTTTTAGAGGGATAATTTGATTAGTCCAGTGACCCAAGGCTGGTTCAACATATTCTCGATCCGTACGTGAATGTTTATTAACCGCGGAGAGCGCTGATCGAGACATTCTTCGCTAGTCTTTGAGATTGTTTCAGCTTACGGGTCTGTTGGACTTAGCCTTGGCATCCCGACCGTGTGTACAGTTCTGATTCACCGTGAGCTTGTTATCTAAACCATGGACATAGCAAAACTATTCTCTCTCCGGGGCATTCCGACCACTATCAAAGCTCATCGTCTGTCTCGTGATGATACGTGGCCGTCATCGTGGTTTGCCCGTGGCAATCGACAGAGCTGTCGTACTCCCTTACGAGTTTGAAAGATTGCAGGATAATCCAGACCCACCGCTAGGTCACGGTATAGATGAACCGCAATCTAGGCGATACAGCGACTGCGCTACCCCCAATCCCGTCGAAGCAGATGGCAGCGAACGCGGGCCAGTCATCGCGGAGAAGGAACGGGTAGGTGGTGACGAGCTTGGTGAGGTGCGCGGAAGTTGAGCGGGAACTTGGGCAGGCTAGAAGCATGTAGACGGGTCGGTGCCCCAGAATGCCAACGTTGGTTAGTCTGAAGAACCAGATCACGTTGTGTATGGTGTTGGAACCTCGAACGTGGATTGTTTTCGTCGCCAAGTTTTCCACTTGTTCAACTTCAATTCAGTAGAGCTAGAACGAGCTTCAAGTTGACCTACAAGACTAATACAAACGAGGAACCGGTACCACCCGACACTTCTTTACATAAATCGGGCATGTTTCCACCACCTCGTCCACTGGGTCGTGAACATCATCAAGACGACGCAGACGGTGCCATTCGCCAAACAGACACTGATGCAGCTCTCGCGAGACTCTCTGCAGTGAAAAATGGCTATGTCGACGATCCATTCATCACACATCTCATTCCTCGTGCTCAGTTCCAACCCGCCCGTCCCCCTTTGATCAACATCGGCACTCACGTTCGCTCCAAGTCCATCGACGCCCTCGTTGACCAATGGATGGGGATTTGTGAACAGCAGGGCACGGCATGTCAGATCGTCAGTCTTGGGGCTGGGAGCGATACAAGATTTTGGCGTATTAACGTGCGTGCCACTCCCTGGACGTTCACAGATGATGATAGCGGCTTTCAGTAGACAGGGCCTCGCGCGCATGTCCTAAACTCCTACCTGGAGCTCGACTTTTCGGAAGTCGTGACCAAGAAATCAATGGCCATTCGCAAAAGCAAGGTGCTCAGCGCGGTCCTGGGCTCACCCGAGGACATCGTCGTTGGTGAGTTCTTGCGACATAGATACAGCCGGGTGGCGTTCTCAAGCGTTCCAAGGGTCGGGTGGAACTACCCTCCACGCGAGCAAGTATCATCTGCTTTCTTGCGATCTGCGTCATCCGCCGTCCAGTTCCCTGTCACCATTGCTCGATGGATTGTTATCGCCATCTCTCCCGACCCTCTTGCTCTTCGAATGTGTGTTGGTGTACATGGCGCCCGAGTCGGCTTCCGCTCTTATTGACTGGTTCGTAAACTATTTTGCCTCTGCTCAGGAGGGGAGTGCTCTCGGAGCCATCGTTTATGAGATGTTTGGCCTCCAAGATGCCTTTGGCCAAGTCATGTTGAGTAACTTGCAGGTATTGGAGTCTCGGTTTTCTTTCGTTGACTGCCCTCAATCGTGACCCTAGTCGAGGAATGTATCCTTACCGGGAGCGGTGCCATACCCCACGGTCGATTCGCTTCCCGAACGGTTTACTCGGCATGCGTTTACGTTCTCTCATGCGCTGACGTTGAGCGAGGTACGCGAGAAATATATCGATCACCCTGAACTCGAGCGGTAAGTTTCGAGCTCACTTATTTCTTGTCTTCGTTTCATGTTTTGGACCCCAGGATATCTCATCTCGAGTTGCTTGATGAAATCGAGGAACTGAACCTAGTGCTTAAGCACTATGCCATCACCTGGGGTGCCAAGATGTTCATGCCCACTGAGAAGGCCGGTTCTTGGGAAGTGTGGGGACTAAAACTGCCACCACCAACCTCATCTCACGATTGATGCTGTGGGTAGTGGTTGCTGGGAATTCTTCTTCTTCTCTGTCGAGTAAGTAGTCTCTTTGAGGTCATCATTCCTGTCGTTCCTTCACCATACCCGCCAACATCATTGGCTGGATATTCCCAACAAAGTTCCCAGAGTGATTCCACAGCAACAACGGCCATCTTCCATCAGAGATTTAGGTGGTGCCGAGGTACTTCCTCTTTCTTTCTTCTGTGTTCTCTTTCGGACCGGTTTACGGCTGGATGTCTTGATGCGCGGCCGGAAAAACAAATTTCCTGCATACTACTGAAAGCGCGTACGACACGGCGCTGTCCTCAAGGCTATGAACGAAATGAGCCATTCTGGCATCTATCTGATTGACATATGATGCCCGCGCTGGTGTGGCAGACAATAGCATGTTTCTCGATTTGATCCTGCAACACACCGACATCGTGCACTGAGTCGGTCACAGCAACGTCACAGGCGTTTAATACGGTCACGTGCGATCCCACCGCCGACGGCCACTCCAAACACTGTTCCGTTTCTTTTGACAAGCTGCCTGCCGATCCGTAAGGATAGCCGAGGGAAAAGAAAGGGAAGCCCTTTTTGGTCTGCTGACAGTGACTCTTCGGTAAGGCCTGATGTAAGAAGTATTTGGAACCGCGTAAATGCCTCCGGTCCAGTGGTCAGGCTCAGTGACTGGCTGAAGAGCTGTCCAACGGCCGCTTATTTAACTTGCTCTACAGGCCGCTCATGGGCCACCGCCTCGTGTTCTAGTACGTACAAACACGCTCTAAGGATTACCCTCAATCCAAGGAAATGTCTTCTACAACCTATGAGACAAATGTACACAAAACGAAAGTGGCTTGGCAGTGCTCCCTAGAATGATCGGTCTCTTGTCTTGCAGCCCGTTCTTGAATAGTACAAGTGCCAAAGGCTGCTCTGTACAACCAAAGTTAAACAAGGTTATGAACCAACAGGCGACGAACGTACAGGTCGCGTTATGCAACTTACCTATGAGAAGTAATCCCGCTGGGTACCCCATCGACGCCACTCGCATTCACCAAATCTGTCAGTTCCGCCATGGGCCGAGTACCAGAGAGGCGTTTCCCACCTTGAACTCCGCCTAAGTGAGCCCGAGTATCCGATGACGTATGTTATGATCGAGACTTTCGTACCCTGGATCATCTGAGCTATTTCAACCCCGCCGCTTCATATAGACAGCGCGAGTACATAAGTAAACTCGGACAGTCTGCCGACTCCGACACTTGCACCTGCCAGTGTGTTGTAGACGTCAGATGGACACTGCCGATGATGATCCGTGACAATCACGGAGTTAGCCAGGGACCCTAAACCGTTGAACCAGAGGTTTTATGACCTCAAAGTAGGAATGTTGCGCCAGTGCCAAGTTGCCGACCGTCATGGTCACCGAGCCTAGACGATAGCGGCAAGGTCGTTGTCATACGCCACCAGCGCATCATTAAACGTGGCAACGACGGGCTTGGGCACGATAGGTACTATTTGGTCATGTCACAAGTCCGAGAAGCGATATGGAGAACCCACGATGCATTGTTCTTAGACCAGGGGATAGCCTTTCATGACGAGCAGGGGTCGACAGTAGGAGTTTCGCTTGAAGCGAGATGATGATGAATGGGTGGCGAGAAGCTCGACCTGCACAAGTCAGCGCTGTCGATGCTTGCACGCTGAATTAGTTTTTCCCTGAACTTTGGCGACTCCCGAGAGCTCCACGGACTTCATTCGGATGAGCTTCACACGACGAACACGTTGTGGAGCACCACTTGCGACGCCCTTGGTTGCCGCGCGATTCTGCCTGCTGCATGTATTTCCGGGTGATCTTTCTATGGCCATTAACGTACAGCTGAAGAAGCTAGACTTGCTCAGGCACGGGGCCCATCGATGATTTCGCCGAAAGAACAGGAAACGAGGGTAAGGTGTCCAGCGAGAACTTGTCAGTGGAACGCAGAGACGATGACTCGGACGCCACGTTTTCCGTCGACACGTGTCGAGCTGACCTCATCACATGATTCACACCCAGCCTGGTGACGTATAATCAACTCCATGTATCGGACGATGGCGTGCAACCGCCTCGGACCCAAGTTGAGTGTATCGCGAGTTTCATCGATGGAAAAAGGGCTTGTTCGTTGCCACGTCCAAGTAGAACTATTTTGGCGGTCGCCAAATGAAACACAAGCTGGGAACATTCAAGCACAGTACCCCAAATATTCATGATTTCGTCACTGGTTAGTGGGTCGACGGGCTGCCAGCAAATCTTAGCGTTTCAAAAGGGCTTGTCCGCAGCGCCAAGACTAGGACGGACCTACGATCATCGGTCTATGCGATCGTCGCGCAGAAACCAGTATTCGCCGCTTCTCTTTGCGTATATGCGTGATGATCACATCCGGCGATCACAGCATCACTACACCTTGTTTTCTCAGAGTGAAATCACTATGCCTGAAAGATCGAGGTTTCCGCTCCGGCGTATCGGAATAGATTTGCAGATATCAAGATGCCCTGTATTGACCAACGACGATAAGCACGTCGGACAGAGATATGCGGCGAATTCAGAAACGTCGGACTCGTCAGATTAAACCAGATGAGATAACAATAGTCATTAACCCGCGAAAAGCGGACCCAAAATTCTCTTCACACTGGAGTACACCACCAGAAATACGCTCTCCGGTAAGTTTGGGTCGTAGCAGAGGAACTCCGAGCACCGCCTTGGTGATGATATCGTTTTCGGAGAAGCACGGCGATGTGATGGCGGATATTGTAGACATCTTGTCTGCTCCATCTAGCATGGACTTGAGGGGAAGAGGTATTTCCGAGCGTGAGCCAAGTCATTGCTCGGGGTTAGATCGGTTGGCGCTGCATGCGCTGGGATTGTCAATCCTTTGATCACATCGACGTGCGCCCGCAGCTCATGAGGCCAGGAACATTGTTCATTTTCTCAAGCGCTGAGGTTCGGTGAGACGGAAAGAAGGCCGATGGTGCCACGGAGTCGACATCTATCAATCATCTCAATACCCCTTTAACTCCACGCCCAGATGACCTACCGGGGGACACGGTGAGTAAGTGAATCAGCAGAGTGTGAAGTGCGGCGCTAACTGTACTCCCGTGTTTGCATGTACTCTTGGGCTGATCTCGGGATCTTGGCTGGACACGCAAGCTTAGCCCGGCTCGCGTATGACTCATGGCAAAGGCGCGGGAGACAAAGGTTGACAATACCCGGATTTAATGGTCGATATAGGATCGCCCACGTTGTCCCAGGTTGTCCATTGGGTAATCCTCACTGGTCCGGTCTTGGCCGTGCACTGGCAACCTGCGTGTATGGCAGTCAAGATGACATGTGAGTAACAGTACTAGTGAGTTGGCAAATGATGCCAAGTCGTGGCCTCGGAGTTGAGCGACCTGAACACAATCTTTTCAACTAGAAGATGGCATCAGCTCTAGCCTCTAGCGGTCGCCTTTGGTTGAGCCGATAAAAATAGTACAGCACGCCGCATCTTGGTCACCGGGCGTAACTCGGTTCCCATTTGCGGTTCGCTTGAGATCTTTCCTCGAGCTTGTCCAAAAAAAGGCTATGTACATATTTGTACTCTGCCGTGATCGCCCGCAAGGTTCATACACACTCGCTTGTTGCTGTATTTCCGCTCAACTGCCACGCCGCCCTCCGGTTCAGTGTACTCGTGATCCACACTCTCATCGACTAACATTGCCCAACACCGGTACCAAACAGAAACTTCAATCCATTTTGATCGTAACTCTAGCTACGATGACGACCACCAAGCATCGCTCATCCGATTCTGTGGTAAGCCGCCGCGTCTGATCTGTCATTTAATATGAACCTATGGCATGGTAAATGGGACCCTGATATATGGCTCCCAACGTGTCAGGTTCGAGACTAATCCGGCGGCGGAACACAAATCCAGCATCATCCTTGAATCTCAACGTCCAGAATGATCCGTATGGTTATCTCTCCAACAGTTTTCCATCTTTAGCCCTTCTCTTTAGTCCGTCTGTCGCCGCGGCGCGCCATCACATTCTGGTGTGGAAACCAGTTCCCAACCCGGCTCACCGAAACGGGGGAAAACCTAGCGCCGCACAGTCCAACTCTACGTAACTAAGGGCTTGACCCTTGGCTCACTTTATGGTCATCCCATTCAGTGGAAAAATTCATCCGATAGGGACGCTCCCGGGCTTATAAAGCCCAGTCGTTTCCGTTGGGCTCTCAACACGCCCTTCTTCTTAATCCTCTTTGTGTATACCGGCAACTCAATCTGGCTCTAACTGCCCTCTTAACCGACCTCCTAACCCTTCCTCGGTTGTTAAACTCGCTCGTAACTTACACCCTAACCGCCATGCCTGGCCTCGACTTCTACAAAGCTACTGAACCCAAGACTACCGAATCCAGCGGCGCTGCCGTTGTGACACCTGTTCCTGCAACCCCCATTGAGGAATCATCCAATGGCCGTGCTGCTTTCAATGTAACACCCTCTATCATTACACGTTCTCCAGAGGCCCCCTTGAGGGCTGGCGTCTACTATAACCCCCGCCTCGACCCCAAGAATTTCCTCGAGGGCCCACTCTCCTGGGACCCTGCTACCCGCCTTCGTCAGATGCTTGCTCGTCCTGGCATTGTTGTTCGTGCTATCTCTCTTCTTCATATCTACCGGAATGGTATCTGATGTTAATGCTAGATTGCCCCTGGCATTTGCGATGGTATCAGCGCCAGATGTGCGCTTGAGGCGGGCTTCGATTGTTTATACCAAAGCGGAGCGGCCACCACCGCTTCGCGCCTTGGTCAACCTGACCTCGCCATTGCAACTTTGAACGACTTTGTCCAGAGTGCGCAGATGGTTTGCAGCTTGAGTCCCACGACGCCCGTTATTGCCGATGCCGATACTGGGTAAAGAAATTCATACCTTGTTTCCAGTGCGATTCTTAGTTCGTGTTTATCCTTCAGCTTTGGTGGAACTGCAATGGTCGCCCGCACTGTCTACCAATATGCCCGTGCTGGTGTGGCTGCTATGCATATCGAAGATCAAGTGCAAACTAAGCGCTGCGGTCATTTGATGGGCAAGCAGGTCGTTTCAAGGGAAGAGTTTGTGACCCGTATTCGTGCCGCCGTTATCGCTCGTGATTCCATCCCTGGCGGTTCCAACTTTGTAAGTAGTCATTGCGTGTCATATTGAACTCGTTACTCACCGATGGTAGGTCATCATTGGCCGTACAGATTCCGCTCAAGTTCTTGGCATGGAGGAAGCCGTTACACGTCTAAAGCTCGCGGCTGATGCCGGTGCTGATGTTTGCTTTATTGAGGGTGTCAAGACTGCTGAACTCCTCACCTCGACGGTGAAAGCACTGGCTCCCAAGCCTGTTCTTGTCAATGTCATCTCTGGAGGTCTCACGCCTTCTTTCACCTGCAAAGAAGCCGAGGCATTTGGCGCAAAGATCATCAGTGAGTTTGCAATACGGAGTAAGCTAGATACGAGATCTCATCTATTTTTCAGTCTTCTCCCTCGTCTCCTGTGTGGCTGCAGTGCATGGTATTCGTGCAGCCATGCAGTCGCTGAAGAAGACCGGCACCGATTTCAGTTCTGCACGAGGCATGGACCCAAAAGCATTTTTCGAAGTCATGGGTAGGTTTTCATGCGATAAGCCGAAGGCGGGGTTCTCATGATTTTTCTAGGTCTTGACGACGTTGTCAGCCTCGACACGCGTGCAGGCGGAAGCGCTTTTGCAGCTGTATAAAATTATCTTTTCGTTAAGATGTCTCTCATTGATCTGCTCTCATCCAACTTCATTCGGGGCTAATTATGCTGTGTAACAAATAATCATCAGCATTACATCTCGCTTTGCTATCGTCACTCCTTTAGATCTTTTTCTCTTTAATCTTCACAATGAACAAAGGCTAGTCATCGGGATCCACCTGTACTATAGAGTCCTAGTCAAAGGAATGGATATGGTGCTTTTCACTTGCAACTTGAATGCCTGCCCTTTCGGGTATGTCGATCTACCCAGAATGGGGTGCATCACTGTTTTGTATGGGGCGGGGCCCGCTGGCCCTTTTGTGGGTTTCCGCCAGTTCGGCAGGAGAGTGCCGAAGAGTCGGAGTTTGTGATGATAAGCGGGACGGCCCGGGAAAGCCCGCCTGCATTTGAAGGCGGGAGCCTGAGCGACCGTGGTATTACACTCGTTCCACGGTCGACTTGGTCTCTCATCTTCACCTCGCGGCTCGACCTCGCAATGGCCCACGGAAAACCTCTTACAGGCAAAGAAGTCGCCTTGCACAACAGTCGTGAGAGCTGCTGGATCATTGTCCATGGTATGTTCAATCGCCCCTGGGCATTGTCATATCTGTGGTTGAATGTTGCATGTTCGTGCAGGAAACGTGTACGACGTAACTGACTTTCTGGATGGTGCGTGTCAACGAGTCATGTTATGTGGTTACTCTGCTAACTTGTCGTAGACCACCCTGGTGTGCTTGAATTCATCAATGTCCTGACTCTGACCAACAGAACCGCAAAGGCGGGAGCAAAATCATTTTGAAGTACGCAGGAAAAGATGCAACGTACGTTCTACGATGTACTGGACCTTGGCAGCGCAACTGACCGGTGCGATAGAAAGGAATATGAACCAATTCATCCGCCGGATGCCATCACCACCAACCTGAAGCCGGAGAAACAGTCAGTAGAAAATCAAACAGTTCTATGATGTTATCCGCTCATGGGTGATAGCCTTGGACCTGTCGACCTTGGCACCGTAGAGAAGATCGAGGAAGTGATTACCGATGAAGAGCGTGCCAGACAAGCTCGTCTTGCAGCTCGTCCATTCCTTTCCGAGATCCTCAACCTTCACGATTTCGAGGTTTGTAGGTTCAGTTTGGAACAGGCCGTTTCATCCCTCATCCCCCTAAGGCTATTGCTAGGCCAGTCTTGTCGGAGAAAGCGTGGGCATACTATTCTTCGGCGGCCGACGATGAAATTACCAACCGTGAAAACCACCTTGCATTCCACCGGTAAGGCAACATATATGATTGATGCAAACCTTCTCCAATTCACCGCACAGCGTATGGTTCCGTCCTCGCATTCTCCGAGATGTCACGCACGTCGACTGGTCGACAACAATTTTGGGACAAAAGACGAGCATGCCTCTGTACATTGTACGAAGGATGTTTGGCCAGAGCTCAGTATCGCTGACTTCCCACACTTAGAGTGCTACCGCCCTTGGGAAGCTCGGCCACCCTGACGGTGAGCTTAACCTCACCCGAGCTGCCGCGAAACATGGTGTTATACAAATGGTAATGTCGTGTAATGGTAACATCTCTCTCGTGTGTTTTAATTTAATTGGTTGTGTAGATACCCACCCTTGCATCGTGCTCGTTTGACGAGATTGTGGATGCTGCAGCTCCTGGCCAAGCCCAGTTCCTCCAGCTGTATGTGAACAAGGACCGCGAAATTACCAAGCGAATTGTCCAGCACGCCGAGAGGCGTGGAATCAAAGGTTTATTCATCACCGTTGATGCGCCCCAGCTAGGTCGCCGCGAGAAGGACATGAGGCAGAAATTTGAAGCGGAAGATCCTTCAGAAGTGAAGCAAGCAGGGCAAGGCGGTGTCGATCGCTCGCAAGGTGCCGCAAGAGCCATCAGCGTAAGTATCGTACTTGCTTAGGAAGTCACGGGGTTCATATTGTGCGGGCAAAGTCCTTCATTGACCCGGGCCTGAATTGGTCCGACATGAAATTCTTCAAGAGCATTACCAACAGTATGTTCCGAGAACCTAGTTTACCCTGGATTACACTGATCTCTTGGTTTAGTGCCATTGATCTTGAAAGGTGTGCAATGTTGGGAAGATGCCCTTGAGGCTTACGATATTGGGTTGGCCGGGGTTGTCCTTTCTAATCACGGAGGCCGTCAATTGGAGTTTGCACGTTCCGGAATCGAGGTCCTTGTCGAGGTCGTCGACAAACTAAAGGAAAAACGGGGGCTAAAATTCCCTAATGAAAATTTCCAATTGTTCATTGATGGAGGCGTTCGTCGGGCGACTGACGTCATCAAGGCCGTTGCCCTCGGAGCTACAGCAGGTAGGTTGGCGCCTTCATTCGCGTATTCCTTGCTTACAATATACAACAGTTGGTGTCGGCCGTCCGTTTTTGTATGCATTCTCTTCTTACGGTCAAGAGGGAGTAGAAAGGGCCTTGCAAATTTTGCATGTAGGGACAATACACCCGATTCCTTGGTTTCACCACTCATTTTTTCCACAAGGACGAGTTTGAAATGAACATGCGACTATTGGGTGCCCGTAACATCAGAGAAATTGTACCCGAAATGGTTGACGCCTCCAACATCCACCTGCACACAGTTACGGTGCCGAGTGATAATCTCTATGACACCAATTGTGCGTATGGGTTTACTTTCCTCGATCATTTCTGCTCATCACTTCCATTCTACAGATGAGCGACTACAAGGTGCACGGATCAGGGAGATAAGGAGCAAACTTTAGTTACCCTCGCACATATACCGCAATCTGACGGATCGCATCTACCACACGAGTGTACACACGATTTCTCAGCTGTTTTGTCCATCCGGAATGTTTATTGTCTTTGAAACACTGGAGCCTGTCTGCGCACCTCGAGCCAAAACTTTTCGGTGGTCGGGGCTAGATTCGGATTTCAGACTGGCCTTCTGTGTGGTTCATCATTGACGGAAATGAAACTGGCGTTCACTGAGCTTTTCACCTTGAGCCTGGACACTCTAAACAAAAGGAACCCCAGATACGGGATAGGCCGGAACCCAGCACGGGCCTCGTGTGGGTTACATTCTACCAGCCCAGAAAAGGGGAGCCGGCCCTTGAGATTGTACT
>JBBPOD010001032.1:0-12053 GCA_038091255.1 Tylopilus intermedius | reverse complement strand
CACTGTCACCCCGCCCTGCAGAAGCTCAGTGGTACGACCCTCAGCAAAAGCTGGGATGAGGTGACATCCGCGGATTACAACCGAAGGATCTAGGAACCCAAAAGGTAGGTGTTCAGGATGATCTGGCACATACCCTATCTTCGGCAGACGGGCCTCTTTGAAGCCCCATTTGTGATCCTTGTCAACGCCGAGCCAACGAACCCAGAGGACCTCCATGTCCTGCTTCGACCGACTCACTCCTTCTGGACAAAAATGGACCTTGATGTGAAACGCATGGAGAACCCTCACATACCAGAATGGATGCTCGTCATCCATTGAGTAAGTCATCACGACATCGCCGCGGGTGGTGCGTATTGTATCATAGTCCCGCCGGACGTCATAGGTAGTGTAATTGATGCGTAGTATTTTGGACTCCACGAGAGCATCAGCATTGACGAGGCGTACCTCGTTACGCTGCTCGGGCGTGAACGTCCGCTCGTCGCCATCAAAGTCCAGACTAAGCAGCCGCGACAATAGATGGTTTCTCAAGCATACCATGAAGTCGGGCTAATTAGTCAGATGTCAGAGTAGGTACCGTAATACAACTGGACACCTTACCTTAACTGCGGGATCGTGCTGGTGCTCCAAAAGGAAGCGGGGCAGACTGAAGACATTGTCCTCCCTCGGCGTGTCAGCCATAGCATGATGTAACAGAGGCGAAGCATCAACTTCCTTGAGCTCCTCAAGCACCGCGTCTTCTAGATTTAATTGACGCCTGACACGAGTCCTTCGCCTTTCTATCTTTGCAAACTGTTCCTCCAATGCTTTCTTGTTCGAAGCACCATAGAACGCTTTGATTAGTTTGTGCGCTCGCTCGCCCTAGACTAGTTGTTAATGCGTAAACGAACGATGATAGCGAGCACTCACCACTTGAGTCGTATATGAGTCTGTGGTCCCAAACAACCGGATGGTCTTCCCATAGTCCCCCAACGCATGGAACTTATACGTGTTGATGTTGAACGCCTTTGGAAGCGATTCGGATTTCACGGCCTTCTTCCGATTGCCAGATTGCAGGTCAGCGAGCTCCCTTCGCACTCTTCGAGCTGTTTCTTGTGGCAGCTCTTTGGCTTGAAATACCGTGCACGTAATGCGTTGGAACTTTCGCATCTGTGTACCCAATTGACGCAGTGCTTGATCCAGGAGAGCGAGTGTGTCGTCAGTGTGGAGCCTCAATTTTGCCAGCGCTTGCCATTCGGCCAGGCGGAATAGGAGGGTTTGGATAATGTCGTTGTGGTCGGGAGGTAATAGACCCTCAAAAACAGGCATGGAACACTGCCAATAAATATTAGATGTACTGGGGTCGAGGAAGCGCAATCCTTACCTGTAGGACATCCTCAAAGTGCCATGCCGGGCGCTGACTGGTATCCGCAACATCATCTGGGAAGCGGCGAATAGTGTCCAGTCCGAATGGAGGAACAGCGGTAAACCTAATGCGAAAGACGTTAGTCAGATGAACACATAACGTTCTCAACAAACCTTTGATTCACGGTATTGATGCGAGCAGGGTCAATCTTGAAGAGAATCCTAAATATGTGTTGCAGGCACGACTTCAGAACCCCAAGATCAAACTCGTGCAGTATATCAACTACGAGTGATGCGTAAATGTTGAAACCCATTTGGGATAGGCGCTCCGTAAAGGTGTTCTGAACGTCCAGTTAGCATCTCGATGCAAAATAAGGAAAAGGCACTTGCCACAGTGGGGACCAGTGAATAGGGCTTCAGCATGCGTTCCACTGCCACGCTCTTCAGGGGCTTTCCAAGCTCGTAGATGGCCCGTCGGGCGCTCAAGACCATGTGCTGAAAGTGAGCACGAGCGCGGGATAGTCTTGCAGATATATCACTTAGGAACCCAGCCCGATGAAAATTTGACTTGGGAATCAAACATCGTGGGCATGGGCATATTCCTTTGTCTCGGATCGTAGCAAGGAGGACCCTGGAATATCTGTCAGCCTGTAAATACATCTGGAATAATGTAGCTTACTTCTCGGGGTAATCAGCAGAGTACGTAAATATTCGAGGATAGACCCGTCTTGTGACACCATCAAAGCATTTGACGACTATCCCATTTTTGTAAGCTTCAACGAAGTCGTCATCCAGCAAAATCTTCCACACTGCGTGCATGAGTTCTCTTTTGCAGTGGGTTACCAGCTCCGCGTTGTTTTTTGTGTTTGTTAGATCCGATATGAATTTATGAATGGTTCCGGGAAGCTGAAATAGCCGTGAGCTATCAGAAATGGGTCATCTGAGTGAAGACTAACACGTGGAATGAACGCGATCGGGTGACACGCTCCTGCTTCGGGTCGTGCGCGTGCATATTTGGAAAGGTTCCCGAATAATAGGTAAATCGGCCATGCAGAAGCATGACCGAACGCTGCTAAACGAGTGGAATCGGACCACAGCATGATTCCCGCTATAACCCTTTCAAACTTGCAACCATCGGTTCTCCTTTGCTTCATGATCTCATCCTGGGCTTCGTTCCACACATCCGATGTGTAGAGTTCATCATATACTTGCTGCTCTTCACCAGTGCGCGGTGATCGCCAGACCTTCCAAGACACTGTCAGTTAAGTTTAATGAAATGTTTTCGACTTACCTTCTTAAAAGGGGTGAGATGAAATGAGTTCGATGACGCTTCGGCAAACACGGCACGTATGACGTCGAGCAACGGTCGATAAAACAGCGCCTCGATGGTGAAAATCTTCCCATTTCCTTCGCGTTTCATCTCCCGGGTAGGTATGTTGATATCCACGGAGCTCTTTTTCCAGTCATCTCGGTTGAAAGCGTCGTTGGTGCATTCTGGAGGCTGGGCGTTATCTAACCGGCGGGTCTCAGTACGAGCATCGAACCCAGCGGGGAGTTCTTCGATGTTGAAATCGGGTGCTTGAAGAACGTCGTGTACGAGTCTGTTGACCTCAGAAACGGATTTTTGACGGCTACCCGTAAAAAGCCAAGTCATTAAACGCCATACGGTCATGTTAGACCATGGCCAAGGTGGCCGACTCGTTTGTGTGGCAGGTGGATGACCCAGCGACTGTTCAGGTCTCGAGTTTGCTAGGTCATCCGTGGAGACAAAGGATTCTGGGTCGTGCGTGGGTCTGTGCCGGTATTCGCGGGCGATTCCGAAGCGGTTGAACTGAGTGCGGAATGAATCAAACACGTGGAGAAACACGCGGCGGACGGTAGAAGGGGTTTCTGGAGGGGAACGAGCTGGCGTGAGAGGCTCTGGAAGCTGATCTCGATATCTTGCTGGCATTCTACGGACACTCTGCTCGCGCGAGGATGCGGCATGGGCCTCAGGTTGGTGATTGTGAACCGCACCATTGCATGAGGACGGGACGTGAGCGTAGGGGGTGTTGACGGTAGGAGCGAGTGGAAGCAGCGGTCCATCCTGGTTTACAGGATGTTGGATATGTGGGTCGTCATGCTATAGCACATGCCAGTGAGCTTGTCGAACACGAGTTAAACCTACAGACTCACCCCACTTCTGGACCACGGACGTGGGACGCGTGGGTCATCGAGCTGTGGCAAAGAAGCCTGAGCTTGATACCAATCTTGAGAGACATTCACCGTTACTCACCACAGTTGGTGAACTAGGCCGCTTTTCGGGTAGTTGCAAGGTCGTGCTCAGCCTTGCGAGACGCTGCGAATGATTCGACTGGTATATTTCACAGGTTGTTCGATGTTGGGTGAGTCCCCTCTGAGAAGCGAATGTACGACGACAATCACCTCCGCACTGTAACATGGTCAGCCAGGAGCCTGAGAGCGGGCAAAGAAAAGTGAACGAATCCTTCTGTCTTCTGGGGGATGGTTGAAACGTGGCTAGCACGTGTGGTCCATGTGGTCTAGTCTGAAAGGCGTCTGGAAGGATGGTTCAGGTGAGGTGGAACATGGTCAGCACGCAGGGTCCAATGAGTGGCAGGAACATTAAAACGGTCAGGTATGACATTACAGCGCTATGCAAGGTATGTTTAAAACATGGCGAAACGTGTTACGAGGTGGGGAAGAGGAAACAAAGAAAGCGCTCGAGGGCAGAGAGAATGTGGGGAACGGGAAGAGGGAATGAAGTGTTCGAGGACGTAAATTTTATTCATGATATTCGAGGGGGAATGCGTGGGGGAGAAGGGGGGGTCTGCCAAAATAAGTGTAGAATGTTTGCGCATAAAAAAAACACGCCTGAGACATCGCCTGGTGACATGCTACGTCCAAGTCCCTTCGGTCCCTGCCCAGACTGGGGGAGGCTGCAAACGCGTACAAGCAAGATGGGGCATCGGGCCATGCATTAAGGAGCATGCAGAAAGAACGCAGAATTGCCTCGTTGTCGACAAAGGTATCTGTCAGTCCCAGGCTCCCCGACTGGTTCGGTAAAGGCTCTGACCACATCATGAATCCCTCAGTGTTCGGGAAAACACGCTGCAGTAGTGACCGCCGTTCTGTGCGATACTCAGCCCATAGGTGGGGAACGAGGGCCTGGTCGAGAGCAAGAAGTTCATAGCGAAAACCAATCTCATACAGCTCCCATAGCAGAGCCTGGACTAGACGAACTGGGGGGTTTTTGAGGGATGCGATAGGGATTTCTCTCCCTCGCCATTCCACCACCTCCTTGGGAGCCCAGTGGGAGCCTTGGGAGACACATACGGCTTCGTCTCCAAAGATTTTGTGTGCCACGAGCTTGCGCAGCTGGGTCTTGGTCTTAGCATTATCCGCAGAAGTGGCCCCCAGCTGATCCTTAGGAGGCAAGCTACTGAGGAAGTCCCTCCAGTGTTGCGGCGAAGGAAATCGGGAAGGGGGGCTGTGATCGAGGCGACTGATCCAATAGGTACGGACAGCGAGCCAATTGGTCAGATACAGTTGACGTCGTTCGGGGGAATCACTCGTCACGAAGAGAGCAGGCTCTGGGACACGATAACCCCGATCAACCCGACCCGACTTTACCTTGGCCGGGTCCTTCATCAGGAAAATTTAAATGAAATGACAATTCCATATATAATATTATCCATTATAAATAACCTTGTAGTTGTTATCATCAGGATATACCAGATGATCAATTTAGATAATCAATGGGTGCCTTGGTAGCATAGACACAAGCAAACATAGTGAATCATATGAGCATCTCTATCTTCTAATAGTATACTTGTATGAGAAATCATTAGTCCATATATAAACACATTTATCCATGTGTGATACCTTACAAAAGATATCATTAGTTTATTTATGAGCATATCTATTCATCTGACCTAACTTATAAAAGGTATCATCAATCCATATATAAACATGTGTATCCATGTGTGATACCTTACAAAAGATATCCTTAGTTTATTTATGAGCATATCTATTCATCTGACCTAACTTATACAAGGTATCATCAATCCATATATAAACACATGTATCTATGTGTGATACCTTACAAAAGATATCCTTAGTTTATTTATGAGCATATCTATTCATCTGACCTAACTTATACAAGGTATCATCAATCCATATATAAACATGTGTATCCATGTGTGATACCTTACAAAAGATATCATTAGTTTATTTATGAGCATATCTATTCATCTGACCTAACTTATAAAAGGTATCATCAATCCATATATGTTGAAGACACTTGTCACTGTGTCTTTAATTTCAATAGGTATCATCAGTCTATATATGAAGACACTTGTCACTGTGTCTTTGATTTCAATAGGTATCATCAGTCTGGACATGGACATTTCTATCTCTCTGTTGGTTTGCTTGTACCAGATATCAGCAGCCCATATATTAACACATATATCTGCATGTTTCAGCTTACAAATAATATCACCAATTCATGTATCAACATGTTTATCTGGTTGCCTAAGCTTACATGAGGTATCATTAATCCATGTGTGGACCAGCAAACCAACAGAGAGATAGAAATGTCCATGTCCAGATTGATGATACCTATTGAAATCAAAGACACAGTGACAAATGTCTTCATATATGGACTGGTGACATCTGGTACAAGCAAACCAACAGAGAGATAGAAATGTCCATGTCCAGACTGATGATACCTATTGAAATCAAAGACACAGTGACAACTGTCTTCATATATGGACTGATTATATCTGGTACAAGACCATTCCTGAGAACTCCTGGTAAAGCTTACCTACTGATAAATGAAGATTCACTACAACTCTATCCAAGCACCACAATAGAGAATGAGAAGAACAAACAATCCATATATTCACTTTGGCTGTTGTGCCTACAATTCCTTTATATTACAAGTAGGAAGGCCTTCACTAGTACTCGGGGACCAAGCCCACATACAGCCTAAGCAACACCCACAGGTGCAGATGCAATTCCCGCCCGGGTTAATGATCTGGAACCTGCAGATGCAGCCAGAGCCCGTGCAGCAGCAGTTGATGGCCCAGGACCTGCAGATGCAGACACGACACGTGCAGTAGCAGCGAGAGCCTTGAGATCCGCTCGTTTCTGACGAATACGGGCCAAAGCGCTGTTCTTTGAGGGCAAGCGCGTGGTCTCGATGCTAGCTGGAAAAATCTGCCTAATCAAGGGTCTAGTCAAGCAGGGAGAGCACGGACGAGAAACCACACCTGTTCCACCACATCAGAAGTTGTTCAACTTCTTCTTTCTCATCTTCGTCATCAAGAAGCTCCAAGATACTGTTATAAAACCGTTCTGAATCTGTTGTGAGATCAGTACGAGAGAAAACTTGGGCTGGCATCAGCGCAAAACGAGCCTATGGAAAAAGAAATTAGCAACGGACGGGGAAAAAACCGGAAACACACTTGTGTGGTGACATATGCAATAGATGCTCTAGTTACGAAGCGCATCCCGTGGAGGCGAGCGTTGCACGAGCGCGTGGCCTTTGGTTCCTCGAGATCCACGGAGCTTGGGGAAGTGAAAATGTGTTTGTAAGCCTGGAAATAAAGAACCCGTTAGTATTCGAGCATTAAAACGAGAGCAACTGACCGAGATCAAAATCCCACTACGCAACAAACCGTTCCACGGATCTTCGAGATCGTATGCATAATTTGCATACAGAAATATCGGCCACTGGTCTCCAGCGACTTGGAGCTGGCCGCTGCGCAATTTCTCCTTAATTCTGTAACGAATTATTCCACGAATAGAGCAAATGAATATAAATACATACTCCGCGTTTGCCCAGTCGAAACCAGCAGGGCAAAGCAACGCTCCAGTGCGTTCATGCTGGAATCCTCGGCCGGTTTTCACGTTGCGCGGGATATGTGGAGACAACGTTTGACCTTTTGGTGTGATCCAATCGATTATGGCGACCTTCATCCCCTTCGTATCGTCAGCCCTTGCACCGTTGGCACCTTTTTGGAGCTACAAAGACGATTAGCCAAACGACAACTCGAAATCATGCATAGTTCACGGACGAGCTCTGCGATGGCAATCACGTCTTCCTCGGAGGAAGATATGAGGCGCTCTTCGAGCGAAGGCACGAGCTTTAGTAACTCTAAGAATATAGCATATTCTTTCCTGTCACTTTGGAAGAATCCGTAAGCTGCGACTGACTTGGATGATTCCGATGCTTACGACTTCGAGAAATCTTCTAGCTCCTTTTCAACCAATTCGCCCATCATGACAATACCGTTGGTGAGCAACGTCTGAACGCTGCAAAACGCATGAACGGCGCGCCCAAAGTGACGTCCGTGGTGTACCAGCGGATCCTGTGCGCTTCTGTCGTGCAATAACGATTGACATCAAACGGACTAAACAGAAACCTGTTTGGGAGACGCACCGTCGTTTCCTAGGCCCAACCTGCAGTGCACTCGACCGCGAGCGCCTCTGTCCAGTGGACGTAGAGTCGTCATTAGACGGGGAAGAAGCGGGATCAAAATTAGACATGAAAGAGAGAGAGCGGTAAGAGGAACAAGCCTGCAGTTATCCTACTCAGACTCCCTTTATATACCCGCACTGGCACGCTCTGGGTCGCTTAGAGGCGTGACATATGTTGTGACCGGATGTTTTAGTCACGGCGGCGTGTGAAGAGTCCTGGCAATTCGGATATTGACAAGTGATGAAATATCAGCGCGCGGAAGCATAAATGCGTACAGATGCCGAGGCGTCTCAGCTCTCTCACCTTATTTTAAAAAGCAACCAGTTGCAGCACCTCCGGCCGAGTAATACACTTCGTTCTTGTCCTTTTTTCATATCAAAACCGCCAGCACAGCGAGGGCACTGAACGCTCACCCTTGTATATCCAGGTGCCAGGCCAACCAAGGACCAACAAGCACTTCAAGAAAGTGGTCACGAAATCCAAGCTGTGAATAATCAGTGTCCAAACCAACATTCCCATATGCCAGTGATTGGCAACCCCACCGGCTGAGCGGAGTATCCGTACAAGCTACGAGGCATGCAATAAACTTTATAAGTAATCCGATGGCGACTGTGTGACTTAGATTGCAATTACCCAATGTCTATGATCACCGAGGTCTTGCACTAGTTCCGATGGACATATTGCCGTCGTTGCTCGTATCGTGTTCATACCTTCGTAGCATAAGAATAAGAGCTCGCGGCATCGTTCATCATGGAATAGTATCCAGTCTTGTGCGAAAATGATCTGGCCTAGATCTGATCGACCAATGCTTTCTATCGAGCGCACAAGGTGGACTGCAGCGTCAAGGTCGTCCAGCTGTAGTAACAAGTCGTTGGTGACTTGAATCGCGAGCTCACTGGCGTCTATGGCATCATGTCACAAACGGTCTGGTCGTTGAAGTGTACGACACCTACCTGGACCCTCCAGGAATTGTGCTGCCTCATTGATCTTCCTTGGGCAATGTCAGCAGCCGAGGATGTACATTCAGCTGGAAGGATGAGATCAGTAGAGGAGAGGGCATATTCACGTAGAACGTACATGTCTGATGGGCTGACGGGACAAAGTAGCTGATGCGGTAGCTGGTTCGTATGAATCAATCCTATAAGTAGTTCTAGTCATAGCGTACCAGCGAGATCATGAAAAGCGGCCAAATCGTAACGTCGCATTTGTGCCCCACGAAATGTTTGATCGCGTGTTCGTAGTCCTGGTACTCCATACACGAGCTTCCAAGGAGAAAATACATGCATTCCTGCAGGAACGGATGAGAAGGAGAGCGTGGCAGCGTGTAACAGACATACCTGAACCATGTAGCATACCGAGTTGAAATTCACCATATCGATGAGCCCATCTATGCGCGATATCCACGTCCATGCGATCCTCAGCGATAAATGCGATGATATCTTAAGTAACAGGAGGAAATGTGTAGCGAACAAATCGGAATGCGCGGAATACGTACCTTGGTCAAGAGAACAAAACTGACATGGATCAAGTAGAACCGCTCGAACGGACAGTCGCAGGCCCGATATCCATCGTACTTTCTATTCTTGCCGACAAGCGCCACGCTTTTGGCGATATAGCCAGCGACGAACGACTGAAATGTGAGGGACTTGGGTGTCACGAGCGTCAGCGACGAGGTGTATGTGATGAGGGTGTGATACGGACCTCCTCGGTATCACGAAGCGCAGGGCCCCAGTCTTGCAAACGTACTCTGACGAGCGCTCGACCAGCGAACACATGGTATTTTGGATCCTGAAACGAGTCGATGGCTGTGGTCAGCAACACTTGCGCGTTTCCGAGCTGACCGCACTGCGATAAATCCAGCACCGCATCATCGATCTGGATGTCCGGTTCCAAAAAGGTAGGGTGGAGGCGAGGCAAAGGGATGGATCCCTGTATGCGGGTGAATATGGTGTCATGCACGAAAAATGAGATACTTGCAGTGATGTCTGCCGTGCTGTAGACGGTGACCCTCCCGTGCTCTCCCGCGACCACGAGTAAGCTGTCGTCTGGCGATCGGGCGATGGACCGAACGTTTTGAGGGTCACAGTGTGAGACACGGTGAGGGTGCTGTATGTCGCATATGCGACGAACTGGCCATGCTGTGGCAGGGCGATGCAGGTGTTGTCAGTGCCCTCTGCAGGTGGAACTGGGTTTTGCGAGGTCAGGAATCCCGTCGACGCGACAATGATGCGAATGGCACCGACCGAGACGACGATCAAGCGCTCGCGCTGTTGAACCATAAGAGTCCTCTGGGTGTGACGGGCTCGACGAACAGGCTGCCGTCGTTGTTGTAGACGTAGAGCGAGTTGGGCGTCGCGATCGTGATACGGGATCCCTGCAGAGAGTACTTGGTAACGATAATGACGACGTCGTGCTTGAGTGGACCGACGATGCGCAGTCTTTGCCGGACGTCCCAGACCGAGGTGTTGAGCGAGCTGGTGACGAGATCTCGACGCCGTTCAAGTATGGCTCTGAATGTGCAAAGATGCGCTCGAACGTCGTCGCACCCCAGACGAACAGCGCTGAGAATGTGCCCGCAACGATCCAGCGCCCGTCCTGCGACATCGTGAGACACCGCGCAATGATTCAGGAGTAGTAGATGGAGCTGCTCATCTGGTTATCTGTGAGCTTCGGTGGGGTATACATGACGAGGCCACACCGAAGAAGGCCTTCTTTCTCTCTGCGCGAGGTTGCTTGAGGCTTACGAGCCAATCGTCGACGACGATGTCTTCTGGGAATGATATCGACGTGTCTGGCGTGAAAACTTGAAGCACAGGAGACTTTGAAACAGGTCTAGATCAAGAATCCTGGTCAGTTCATCTTGGGTATGCGAGGGCAGAAAGTGGTGTGGAGATGAGTAGCAGAGATGATACTGAAGGTACCTTGGAAGACGAGCACGAAGGTGGAAGAAGCGACCTCGAGGGCGAAGCTGAGGAAAGCGATGCCAAAGAGGACGAGATCGATGGCGACTCCAGCGAGATTGAAGACACGGCAGGTGATCCGGGGCTACGTGGCGGATGACGGGCTCCTAGACGAAACGGAAGAATTTGGATATACGGGATTAGCTGAAATTGTAGAGGAAGAGCCGGCTTACCTCGGTGAGGATTTGGCTGCCAGCGCGAGGGGTGACGGGCGGGAAGATTACGCCTGAATGAGCCATCTTGGGCGCTGGGGTTCTCAGGCTCATCGTAGTTGCGATCTTCCTAGACTTTCTGCTTACCTCGGTGAAGGGGACTTTGACGCTGACTCGGAGGATGGCGATAGCTTATATTGGGACAACTTGGAACCCCTAGCGTACTTGTAGACTCGTGTTTGTGAACATGCCTTGCATGGTCGGGCAAGGGCTTGCAAGACAAGCGGAGGACTTGCAAGGTCGTGGGGGGTGTGGGGGTTGGGTGGGGTGGGGGATTTCGTGGGAACCTTGCAAGTCCGGCCCGATACCACAGTACCAGTGTGGCACACGTCGCTGGCCCAGATGGCGATCAAGAACTACTTTATCCGCGGATCGGTCGTTCGATACGCGCAGTTGCCCGCGGAGCATGTGGATACGCAGCTGCTCGAGGATGCTACACGACGAGGTCGGTCGCTGCCAATTTTTGCTCTCTGGTCTCTTCCGAGTCGGAGGCCGCCAGGAGGCATGACACATGCCTCAGAACCGCGATGAAAAGAAAAACGAAACTCGCTCGGGATCGACAGTAATGATGTATCTCTGCTCCTATATTCACATGTCTCTAGCTCTTACATACGCCAATGTCTGCCAATTTTGCCGATCCAACTTGATCGCTTTTTGTGCACGCCTGACAGCTTCTCGCCCCTTTCCAGCAATAGCTAGCGGAAGCGTCTCCATTCCGGCGATATTCTCTTTCGAGACAGATCCCGAGAATCGCTTGGGTTGTCCGAACATCGCCTTGCAAGATCAGCGCGGCGAGGTCTGAATCACGTCGCAGTTGGACAACCGTTGGCTCAACGTGCAATGCCTTTTGTAGCGTTCGAGATGCTTAATTGACATCACCCTAGGTCAGACCGACAACCACCATCCCACTTGAAAAGGCGGATGAGCAGCCACGACAGTCCGTCAAGTACTACCCGACAGAGACTAGACATGCCCGAGGTGCCAGCTGCATCTCCACTTCAAACGGTCAACCCTCTACCTACCCAGCCCACCACCTCCCCAAAGGTAGATCAACCAGCC
>JBBPOD010001031.1:0-12053 GCA_038091255.1 Tylopilus intermedius | reverse complement strand
GCTTGGCCGCTGCTTGTGCGGCGCNCGTCTTTCCGCAGAACTTGTGAGCACCAAATTTCGGTCTCTTGTGGCAATTCTAACAGATGCTCCCAGATCTAGACCATGCTAGAATGAATGGGGTAGAACGCACCTCGCACAGACTCGGAGCCATCGCAAATTACGCCGACAAACGACGACGACCACGTTGACTTATCACTGTTATAAGGGTTACTTACACCTTGGTCGAGAGCTGGCCAGAGCGCACGATGTACGGTTGCTCAGCATCCTCGTGTTAGCCACGTTTGTGCCGCGACTTGGAGCTTTAGAGGTATGCTATAAGCTCATGATTGTGTCGGTTTCTGCCGATATCTCTTTGATCCGTTCCCCGCCCGCGATAAGACTGGACAGGGGCCGATACTGTTCATCAATCCCATCTCGTCATCCCACACGCAATCATCCGCGTTATCCGTATCTCTACGCTGATAATGGCTGAGAAACTCCATCTATTTGATTTTGTGCAACGTTCGTTCAGACACGTTGTATCCTTGATGTTGATCTGGTTTGTTGTTATTGCTTCCGTATATCGTGGCATAGTCCCTTGGCAGTGCACAATGAGGCAATCGTCACTCGTTATCGAATCGGTACCCAATTTGGTGCCTTCATAGATTAATCATCGTGTACAGGTTTACAATAAATAGCCAACGGATCTCAGGACGAAGTAGCTCTAACTCGGTAACTGCACCGCGTGCAGGGTTGCGGCCGATGGGGGTCCAGGCTCTGTCCTTCAATTGCCTTTGGTGTATATCACGATGAATCTCGGTGTAATAGTTCCTGAATCCCGCACCACGACCTGGTCCCCCATCAGAACCTGTCTCTTCCATCAGAAAACGGAGGTTACTTGTGGGAGATGACAAACCGAATTGTTTCTGCTGGGATTCTGCGGGAGGGCGACATCGCAGGCAATCATAACTCGATACGGTGAACTCAGGCATGAAGTAGCAAACCGGTCCGCCACGGAAGGATCCGTGGAGGAATACAGACCGTCACCGTGTCTGAAAAGGTATACGATGTTGAGTGCTGTGGCTGGGAGATGATACACTGTACTAACCTTCCCTTATTACCAGGGGCCCCAAACGCCACGCATTCAAAGCCGGACTTTACAATATTACAGATGCCGCAGGAATGCCAGTCACACAATACTGTGCCCTTGGTGCCCATGTCGCAGATGCACTGCGAGGCGTGAAACGTGCGTAATAACCGAACACCTCCGCCGGATTCTAGACTTTGTCTGCAGGCTGACGTTGAGCATGTAAGGATGACGGCCGCGATCTAAGCTTACCGGAAAGCTTCCTTGTTGGCGACGACATCAGATGGGTGTGATATCTCGAATAACTTATCGATCGTCGCAGCTGTCCCTGTCTTCCATCTGTCTTTCCACTCTCGCTCGACTGATCAGGATGATGAGCGTCGGTCTGATCGAGATAACATCAGACTCACATTCTCTCCAGACAGTGCCCGAACGTTTGATATTCCACATGCGGAGTTCATCCGGCGGCCTGTTGGCGCAGCCGCTGCACGTTTGCCCCTTAGACCTTGGTAAAGTGTGGCATCGAGTACATCCTGGCACAATACCAGAACTAACAGCCAACCTAGAACCCATGAGTCTACACGGGTCCAATCATACCATCGAGGCACATACATGGCATGATCGGAGCAACAAAATCTATGGAACGCAGGGTCGTCGGGTTTCTTGCACCCATTAATGATGCAGCGCCCTGGCGCACTGGCACTCGAACCTTTCGCGGCACTGTTCCGTGCGCAAGTCTTGCCACAGTAGGAGTGAATGACGCCTGTGGTAGCGTCGACGTACTTTGGTTTAATCCCACAAACCTAATCAGTCGGTCCGAGGAGCAGAAATGAGTTGCCCAGAGAGCGAGGGACGGAAAAGACCGTGCGAGTTTGTGTCGGATGAACTCACCTGGCAGAGATTGGGTGCGGGCATAGTCGGTGTGTACCTGGAAGAAATGGGTGAAGTCCTGGCGTACTATGTATACCCGCGCGTGCCGCCACGTGTGGACCGCACCGCCGCCTGGACTCCGAGGTGTGTGTATCGCCAACGGCAACTTGAGAACGGTGCATGACTCGGGCGTGTCGCGCGTTGAGGACGAGGTACTGCAACGCGGAGTCGGTGCGAGCGAGACCATATTGCACGGACGTGTCCATCGTCCACCAGGCCTACAAAGCCGGTCGTGCAACGCGTTAGCTGCACACGTCGTACTTGTTTGAACTCACCGTCGTCGCCGAACCCTAATCCGTTGTACCCGACCTTGATCTCGTTGTTGACTGGAGGATGCCATCCACGTTACAGAAACGACCGCCACTGCTGCCCGCCAACAGGTCCCCACATGCGACTGGCCAGAGCCCATCCGAGTCCGGGACTCCGTCACCTGCCACTGGGGGCGATGCTCGACGTCACAGCCAGCCGTTCGCGATCGACATCGTCCAGACGTTGCGCGTTACGTCTGACGAACCGCTAACGCGTCGCAGGATCGACGCAGTCAAGAAGTCACTGGAAAAGCTTGGACTCGAAGCGGGCGATCATCGGGGCTGTGTGTCCGATGACGAAGGCGGGGTCGGACTCAGGGTCGTCCAGACAGGTCTGGAAGTCGTCATGGGGAACGGTGCCCGGTCGTTCACCCCGCCCCCGCGTCCGCAGTCTGCGTCGCCGCTGCTGCCGGTGGCCTCGGGGAGGCAAAATCTACTCGATCACGCGAAGCAGGCAGCGCAGCTTCCCAAGCGCATTCTGTTCTACCATGCCCATAACCCATACTATGGATTTACCAACTTTTCCCCCGATCCGGTCGAGTACCGAGGGAAGCGCTACCCTACGAGCGAGCACTTGTTCCAATCACTAAAGGTGAGCAGTGACGGTGACCCCACTGGCATTTGCACAAGTCACACTGGCACCCCTTGAGGGGATCTCGTAGACCCTGTCTGCGCAGGTGGTGGGGGTACACAAACCCCTATGACGCACAAGTGATCTCACTGATGCTATCCACAGTTCCTCGATCGCCGCCCTGAATTGGCGGAACACATCCGGACATGCTCTCCTCGCCCTCGCGTCGTCTTTGATGAGACCCATAGATTCAATCCAGAGGTCCGGACGGACTGGCTGCACGTCAGAGTGGACATGGTGGGTCCCCCTTCCCCCCTTCTGTCTTCGAACGCGTGGAAGCAGCATTGGAGTGGTCTGGTGACTGATGCGAAACTTGCAGATGGATTTAGTGCTCTGGCACAAGTTCACGCAGAATGAACACCTGAAGCGAGAACTTCTGTCGACAGGTGATGCTGAACTTGTGGAGGTAAATGATCGGTTCAACCCCTAATCAACGAACTCACTCTCGGCGGCCGTTTCTAGGACTCTGACAAGGACGCGTTCTGGGGCGCAGGGCCTGATGGAAAGGGCCAGAACCAGCTGGGCAAGGCGCTCCAAAGGCTGAGAGTAAAGCTGCGGGATGACGTGTCCGCAAAGCCCTCTCAACAGCGATAAGCGGGTGCCAACGAGACACTGCTCCCTGTCGTACGATTTTAATTGATTACGAGTACATACCGAGCGATAAATTATCGTGGTTGCGAAAAAAAAGTAGATTGATGTATATCAGTTTCATTTCACGCGGAGAAAGGCTGTATCGCCCCCTTAGAGCCCCGCACACTCCACCCCCCTAAACGATCCCTACGAAACTGTTTCCACAAAAAAGACAGCGTTGGACTGCTTCTAAAAGTTCTTTCACGATCCAGCTACGCGCGGCGGCGGGCAGCCAGCTTTCATCCACAGCCGAGCTTTGTGACACGGGTAGAAGCGCTTTACGGCTGCAACCTATGCAGGTTCTGACCATCGAAGTTGATAAAATGAAAGAAGTCACTGCACAACGAGCTGTGAAACGCGTTGAAGAAGACCTTGGTGCACGAGGCCATAAAATATCACTCACCCCAAGAATGGCCACTTGGGCATGTCGCCCGTGTGATGTCCTCCAGTGGGACTTCCGTGTGGCAGGCTGGACAGAGTTCATGCAACCCAGCTATCGACGGATCGATCGCAATCGCCGCATTCACTTTGTTTGACAACGCCTCAGCCTCACGAGATAGATCCACTGGAGATCCCGAAAGCCGCGACTGTACAACCACTCGTAGGACAAATGGAACATCAGACGCTGTCACAAACGAAATGAGGCAGTCGTTTTTATTGGCATAGGGGAAGACTTACGGGTGAGTGTTGTGACAATGGCTGTGAAATGACGAACTAGGATCTGGAGGACCCGGTGAGAGATGCCGGTCAGCTGACGGTGGGCAACTTCTCCACAACGCTGGCGCAATTGTTCATCCTTGCACAGTCTCTACGAGCGTAACGGACATGATTAAGTGAGCGATCGGTGGTTGGCAGCGCCACTTACCCAACACGTATCCGCAATAGATAATCTCATTCGCAAAGAAAGAAGACCGTTCCAACCAAATAGATGAATAGCCAAGCTCTCTCGGAGCTGGCGCCTGAGCTCCACTTCTACGCCTTGCGAAGGTAGAGTGGACAGCGCAGGTAATGAATCCTGGGGATTTTGATCCAATACTTCCAACAGCCGAGGACATATTTCGGCGAAACGTCCCGTATTGCATAGGTGCAACAGGAGGGGCCGAAGTCGATGCAGCGGCGTGCTTCTCGTCGCTGAATACGACATAAGGATCAACGTAACCGGAGAAGGAACGCCGAAAGTAATTACCGCAATCGAGCTGAACCAGTGTTTCTTGCGCCGCCCTTAAAATTGTGGCAG
The DNA here is from genome assembly GCA_038091255.1 of Tylopilus intermedius. Taxonomy (NCBI): domain Eukaryota; kingdom Fungi; phylum Basidiomycota; class Agaricomycetes; order Boletales; family Boletaceae; genus Tylopilus; species Tylopilus intermedius. The sequence goes on along the minus strand of JBBPOD010001031.1, from coordinate 7,251 downwards.
AATCGAGCGGCCAGAACGGTGCAGTGACAAGCACGCACTCGTGCCTAGCTTCATGTTTGTAGCTAAAATCTGAGGGTTTTAATGACCTTAATTTGGACCATCAGTCACAGCCCAACAGGGGGACAACGATGAACACACTCATAGATCCAGGTCAGAGTGGAGTACGAGTCGTAACAAACCAAGCCGCTGATTCGGTTCACATCCACGTACTCGACGGCTGCAGATGTCGTCTGGGAAAAAAAAGCACGAGATGCTTGTGAAAGTGCTTCTGACGTGAGTTGGTTGTCCAATGATGGGGGAAGCCAAGATGGTTCGATGAACACATTATGAATGGCGTGAAAAGACCCATCCTGGAGCGCCACGAGAAGCAAGTCCTTCTCCTTCAAGTATGAAAAACCCGAGACACACGAGAACGCGGAACACCCGACGGAGATTTTTTGCTGCTGGACGGCAAGCACATAGCCACCATGCCATTCGGTGGGTGAAGAGGGAAAGGACCACAAATGAATCACGCCAGGCTTGGAAAACACAATAATCGGCTAAAAGAACAGATGGTGATCAATTATTATCGGACCGTTAGAATCCTGTCTTACGTTTCCCTCGGGTATGGCGACCCATTCGAGAGCAGTGACGGCGCACTTGTCAGGAGGACAGAGAACGTTAGTTAGCCGTTCGAAATCGCTGTCCAATTCATAAGTAGTGAGAAAACCATCGCCCCCTCGCAACTGAAGCTTCTGAGAAACATTGATGAGGAGAACACCTCCGTCGCCCGTGGCACATGCCAGTGCACAGCTGCCTGCAGAGCTTCGAAGTCAATGACCATGCCGAGGAGAGAAGAAAATATGTACATCGACACTGTTCGTCATTATGCATAACCCACGGCGACCAGGCTATGTGGGTTATCCAATTTTCGCTAAGCCCCACTTCGCCGATGAGCGAAACCGCTCCCTCCGAATCTACACCGCGTTTAAACCTAGGCCACTTTAGTTGGAACAAGAAGCGGAGTATATGCATACCTAAACAGTTTCACTGATCCCGCTCGGGTTCCAAGAGCGAGAATAGACGCGTCCACCAACGGAGCGGGATAGATGCCCCAGCTTGGCTGGCTTGACCAGGCAACGCCTAAGAAAGTAACGGTCAGAAGGGGGCCTGGCTCACGAGTACAAAGACTCGCTCGTAACATGAATACCCAGTGTCCACGATATCTCTTTGATATCCTCGGGTCGTGGGATGTCTAAGAGGTACGCGGTCACATTTTGGATCTAGTAGAAATACATCAGAGTCTCTTGAATGCTCAGGACGAACCTACGTTCAGCCATTCGCCTTTCAGATGATTTTTCCCGGCGACCCAGAGGGACACCTCCATATTAGAGTTCAAGATCGCCAGGACGCACCTTTGGAATATGAGGAATATGAGATGGGCATAGAATAGTGTCATTACCTTCCACGAGATGACAAGCCACTCGGTGAGCATGCTACAGCACGCACGGAGATGTCAAGGGAGCCCAAGGCCAGGGACCCCCAACCTGAAAGCAAATGAGCAGGACATCGAACATAAACACAGTGCGCGACCTTGGCTGATTCCGGGCCATGAGTGTGTTTGTGTTCGCGTCGTTTCTATCATCGTTCGATACCATCCGAGCGGTCGATCGCCCTCGTCGCGGACAGGAGATCTAACGTCTGCAGGTGTGCTAAGGTTGATGCCATGGTCTGGTGTCTGCATGGACTTGACGCGACTGTGTCTGTGGACGCAATGAATACGCACCAGGATATGGACGGCAGATTTCGTGACGAGACAAAGCTGTCCGTCGTCTGACCATTGGAGACATCTCACGGATGGGTGAGTGATGACTGTAGGTATGATGAGCGAGGTGTACACTGGTCTTTGAGACATGCCGGAAACACTAGCTATGTCTTCCCTGGAGACAAGGCGGCTCAGGAATTGCTTGAAAGTCGCGCGGAGAGAGTTCCCGAGGATGAGGAGGTAACCGACAGCGATGATGAAACGGTCACGTGCAAACAGCCTAGGTTGTTCTTAACCAACAGAACTGATGAGTAGCACAAGCTCTGAGCCCAGCACCCCGCCAAAACCGTTGCCCCCGGGCATGGTCATCGGTCCAGATGGAAAACCCTGCAAAATCTGCACGGCATGGCGAAACTGGAAGCCAAGACAGTCCTCACAACCGGGCACGGGCAAGAAAAAATCGACAGCAGCGATGATGGCCGCCCTGGCTTTCGGCAGTGGCCTCAAGAACGCCGAATCCGGTACCGACAGCCGCCCCGCGAATTGCCCTCCGGACGTAGAGCAGCTCGGCAAAGCTACTTGGGCGTTTCTGCACACCACAGCCGCTTATTACCCGGAACGACCGACTCCTTTTCAACGCGCCAACATGTTGAACTTGCTGCACTCTCTACCGGTGCTGTACCCTTGTTCCCATTGCGCGACGCATCTAGGGGAGGAGATGAAACGTCATCCGCCAGACGTGAGCAGTCGGGCAGGACTGAGCTGGTGGTTGTGCAAAAGGCATAACGAAGTGAACGAGAGACTGGGGAAAGAAAAGCTTGACTGCACGAAAACGGACGAAAGGTGGAGAGATGGTCCTCCGGATGGAAGTTGCGACTAGGGTATCGGTGAGTTTAGCTGGTCATACATACTCCGGATGTTCGTCCGACTAATGAACTTCGCACCAGCCTCCTTTTCAACGAAGTTCAGAAACGCCCTGACTCCTCGCTGTCCCCTTGCACAATCTCACTGTACGGTCGTCTTTGGCAGTCCAAGCCGAGGCTCGGTCTCATCTACCACATCATCCTTCGATGTCCGGTGATCGATGGTCCTTGTATTCAAGATGTACTAGTACATGTCTCTTTATATCGTTATATCTAACACTCCGATCAGCCCTCACCAACACTGTTGTGACTGAGCACGGATTACAAAATTTTGACGGTGAAAACGCAGAATACCAGTCAAACAACCAGAATTCAATCGGATGGCTGTACCCCGTATAGAGTGTCGCTGAATCCCTCGTAAGGTGGATAAATTACTAGTTCGACTTGTATGCAGTCACTTCGTGGGGCCGTCACCCTTCAAACCGTCCGGGTACTTTCCCCTCCGGAGAGAGCAGCGGCATTCGTTGGGACCGATCGATTCCGCGAGGATACTATCAATTATTGGGCACTCGCGCCTGGCAGGGGCAAAACAATCATATAATTAGTACTTAGAATACCCATAGTAACGAACGCGCAACCTGTGCTTGCTGCTTAGCGACATGTTGACAGATGGGATCAAACAGGGGTACCTAACTTACTATCCGTCGTGGTGTGGACAGCCAAACTGTTAGTCGGAAGAACCTCTAGAGTTCGTGTGTGGGAAGATGAGGAGTACCTGCCCTATGGTGCAGTCAGCGATAAATAAAAGTTCGAGTGTTTGTACCACGCCGGACTGATCTTGTTACTCAGCAATTTGGTTTCAGGCCTGAGCCCAGCCTTCGACGGTTGTGAACACGTACTCTTTAACAACTACTTAAATTCTCAGCATAATAGCAAACCAGAATTCGCTAGGAATATCGAATTGGCCGGGCTGCGGGCTGAGAATTTTCGACACATACGATGCAATATTAGTCCGGCGGCTCAAGAAAAAATAGGTGACGCGCACCTTGGTGGCGTACGGTGGATACCTGTTGCCAATTACAAATGTTCGAAAGTCAGAACCTCCAACGTCCTCGGCCATGACAACGTGTGGGTGTAGGCGTATCTCCATGACCAGCTGTGGAAAGTCCAACGGCTGAGTTTGCCATCCGGCTGCGCCCACGAGATAAACAGTCCGCGGATAAGAAACTATGACTGTTGGGTCACGGGTGAGCTCAATACTACAACCGATGCATCCATGCGAGCGCACCGATATGATATTGCCAAGAATAGACGTAACGGCCCAAGGAACATGCGACGTAGTTTGCGCTGCTTGCGAATAAACCAGAAATCTGTGTATCCGCTATGTGGTAGATGGTGTATAGGCTACTTTTAAGAATAAGCTTGCGGGTAAAAGGAGCGTTATTGGATGGACTGACCGACTCAATTGGATCGGCGGGATGTCCGGCCTGTGCTATATGCTCGATGGAGAGGGAGGCTGCTTGTGTTTCTCAGTAGGCGGTTTCTTGACCGCTTATCGCAATCTCCGAGCCTCTATCACCGACGGTCTGAGGCGTGAGCTCAGCTAGATCTCGTTAGAATGGCTTCTAACAGCAAGAGCCTGAATGCTATTGCTGTAAAGCGCTTGAATCCTACTCGAGAAGGCAACACGTACCAAGCCATCGCCCACGGGCCACGAGCCAAGTTATAGGGTGATCGGTTCGGTCTGGTTACGCCGGGCCGAGTTCTGTCTTTCCTAATCCGGCATAGGATTGGAAGGTGTCGCAACGGGGCTCTCCGCATCGACGATGTCGTCCAGGGATTCTGACCGTATCACCGCTGCACAACAGACGCTCGATAGTATGTCCTTTCTGCACTAGATTTGTAGTGAGACTCACGAACTCAGCCTTGTTCGACATCGCGCAGTTGCTCAACACGCAGCTCGACAAAGAGACGCTTGCGACGTGTGTTGGCATGATCGAGAGCGGGGTCAATCCGGAGGCTCTTGCGGTACGCTAGGCAAGTCTATGCCCACACATTCAAAGGTGACCGTCTGCAAGGCCGTGATCCAAGAACTTCGTCGTGAAGCGGCTGCGCTGAATGGCCAAGGCCGCCCTGCCTCCGATGACCGATGATGACGTCCTCGCCGGTGTTAATGACTCGAGAGGACCTCTTTTTTAATTTATGACTCTGATTTGATGGACGAATGGGCGAGAGAGACTGATTTGGGTTGTGGTCGATGTTCTCTAGTTGGTAGTGTACATTCTGAGCTAGCTCCCTTGTGAGAGCCAAATAAAAAACGAGACACGCTGTGAAAATCAAGTCGACTAGCTCAAGTTGTGGTTTGAACCTCCTCCTCCTCCTCCTCGCTTGTGCTAGTTCGACCACCGCCCGTCCCCCCTTGTTCCTCTACATCGACGTCGAAAGCGACCACGACCACCACACCGACCGCGCCGGCCCCTCAACACCGCCTTGGCCATCTCCATGCAGCCTTCCCAGCTCGAGATCCTACGTGAAGTCGAAGCCCTCCGTGACATCAAACGAAGGTCTTCAGCACAAGGCGGTCCAGGCGCTCTCATCCTTGACCCTGATCTCCCAAATCCCTCTTCCCCTCCATCTCCCACCTCCAGCTACTGGTCCGCTACTTCGGCTGCACAGCAGCTCACCGACGGCGACTCTAGCAGTGGCTCACATGAAGACAGCTCAAGCTCCGAGGAACGTACCAGTTCCTCTGATGATCCATCTCATCTCTTCTGGGTCCCTGCTCGTCTCCATCCAGAGATTGCGCCGGCTGAATTCCGCGCCTTCCTCAAGGAACACGCTCGTACGCCCCCACCAGATGGCTCAAACACACTCGGTCGTTCCCTGACAACGTCCTCTTCCCCTCTCGAGCGCAAACGCTCAATGCTCAGCAGGCAGTACAAGCCTCCTGAAACTGACTCGGATGACGTCGAAGAAGAAACCATCCTTCCAATTCAGCGTAATCGCACCGTCTTAGCCCATGCTGGTCCCCAACTCACCATAAGCGATCTGCAACGCCTTGAAGAACTCGCAGAAGAAACCGCCAAAGACGGTGATCCAGCGAAGTTCAGGACAGCCCTCAGACGGACTCTCAGCCTCAACGTGTCTTCCGCAGGTCAGTCGAACATCGTGGCATTCATACTCGCAGCGGTGTTGGCTCAAAGCTCTCCCATTCAGCCATCGATACGATGGACGATATCATGCCCATGCCAGACGAAGCAGACGTACCAATCATCGTTGTTCCTCCTGGCCAAATCCTTCGTCGAGCTGCACGGACAACAAAGATGCGAAAGTCATCAGCTCTCGCGGTTGGCGAAGGACGTGGGTTTTCGAGTCGTCGGCGTAGACCAAAGCCCACAGAGTCACGCACTTCGAGCGACGTATCCTCTAATGATCACGCGAGCGAGCAAATCGATACCGCTGAGCCATACAAGCGTGCTCGTACCTTCTCCAACGAGAGTATCATCAGTGACGAGCAAACATCTCCTCGATCGGATCCCTATAGCGAAGAAACATCGATATATGATGCCTATGTCAGGGAAGATCCGGACAATGACATCGTGCGCTCTATACAATCATTCATCACTCCGGAACCTCCCGTACTATCCTTGACCCTTCCAATGGATGACCAAAATCTGACCCTGACGAGCGTGGCACCTGAACCACCACTAGGGTATCCTACGCCTTCACCAGAGTTGCAACATCCTCAGCCTCAGCGGGCCAATCTTGCCGCACCAATAGAAGAGACTCCCCGGACACCTTCACCCGATACCACTCTCGTGCCAACCACGGAGGAGACCGCAGTGGCTTTAACGGTGGTCGATATCCCTGTCTCCACGGAAAAGCCTGCCCTGAAAAAGGAGAAGGATAGGAGAGGGCTCTTCGGTAAATGGGGTAGCAGCGATAAAAACGGGAAGAAGGCTGCTAAAGCGGAACGTGAACGTGAAAAGGAGGCTCAGCGAGCAGAGAAGGAAAAGGAGAAGGAAAGTGGTTTCTTCGGCTCATTATTCAGCAGCAAGAAGAGGCAGGACGATTCGTCTTCTCAGACGAGTGGATATGCCGGGTCGGGACGCGAAACAGCCGCTGCTCTCCTTGGCGCATCCAAGTCGTCCAAGGGGCTACCTACGTCACCTTCTCCGCAACCGGGCCTTCAGGGACCGTATGCAAGGTACCCGATCCATGTTGAGCGCGCGATTTATCGCCTCAGCCACATCAAACTAGCGAATCCGAGACGGCCCCTGTATGAACAAGTGCTGATCAGCAATCTGATGTTTTGGTACCTGGGTGTCATCAACAAAACCCAGAACGCGACGCCGGCGGCACCAACGCAGGGACCCGCGGGTGCAACCCCAGCGCAGCCAGTTTCTGAGCAAGAGGAGGCGCAGAGGCAAGATGCCGAGGAACGACAAAGGGTGGAGAATGAGCGTTTGGAACGGGAGGAGCAAGAACGTGAGCGGGAACAGAAGGAGAGAGAAAGAGAGCTACAGCTTCAGCAGCAACAGCAGAAGGAAAAGTCTCGGCGAGGCAGTCTGACGAAAGCGAACCCCGCACAACAGGGGTCCCGACGCGCTGGCGAGATGCTAGTCAAAGGACCTCAGTACGAGA